>JAYDZE010082167.1:0-43454 GCA_034509125.1 Monilaria moniliformis
TGCTGGTTTGTTGTTGGTTAGTTGTTCTGGTAGGTTGGCTATTTTATTGTGCATCTGGGGCTTTTGTATTGTTGCTGTTGTATTTCTGGAACTCAGCTCGCCAACCTTCTTTGGCTTTTGAGCGTTTTTTTTATCAATCGAAAAAAAATGTTACACAGAATGGATAATTTTTTGTGAGTACCACAGGTTTTTTTTCTTTCAAACAACCTATTTTCCATCTTCGCAGTTTGTGATAGATTACCATATTGATTTGATAATATTTTTCCATGGAGACTAATCACAATAACTTTTTTCACCGTAAAGAATATGAGATAAAAAAAAATAAAGACTATAAAAGATATAATAAAATTTTCCTACATTTTTTTTTATTTCTCATTTTCATAATTTTGCAACTAAAATGAACGCATGCTCGAGGTCTATAAATTTTTTGCTAACATCTTATGCATTAATATATTCGTTAGTAGTTACTAGTTAGCTAAGTTGTCACATAAGTTATCGAAGTCTATTAATACAATTTTTAATTTCGTTCTATATTAAATTTTTGATATTATTTTCACTAATTAATAGTACCAAATGATTCTAATAGTATTTGTAAGAACTTAAGCACATAGGTGATGAGCATTTTGCACCAATGCAACGAGATAACGATTCATTCTTTTTACTTATAATTTACGCACATTCTCATGTATATTAGGTAATTCAAACCTTTATTTTATTAGTTAGAGGGAAATCCTTTTATCAAATGAGTTGTGTCTCGTCGTCACTAGCAACTTGTTATAAGGTTATAATGATTAATCTAAATTACTAAGAGGGTTTTAGAATATACTCACTCCATCCACCAAAAATAGTCTCATTGGTGGACGGCACATGTTTTAATGTACAATTGGTAAAGTAAGAGAGATAGAGAGAAAAAATGATTGGAGAGAGAAAAAATAGTTGATAAAGTAGGAGAGAGGGGAATAAAAAGTAGTTGGAGAGATAAAAAGTGATGTGTCCTAGTGGTATAAGTTGTAAATAAAATGATGTTTATGGGTATTGTATTATAAGAAAGTTTCAATAAATGGAATGAGACTATTTTTGGTGGACGGACCAAAATGGAAAAATGAGACTATTTTTAGTGGACGGAGGCAGTATCATAGAAAAGAAAAATAAATATCAATAGCCCTAAAAATAAATAAATTAATGAAGTAGAAGGACATAGTATTTCATTTATGTTCATTTCAGGCAAGCACGTACTCTTTAAGCAACGATATTTCCGTATAGTTTAGCTAGATAATCACATTAATCTAACCCCCAAAAATTCAAGTAATTTCATTAATTTGATTTTGTGAAATTGTATTCTTTTCCAATAATTTAATTCAAGTAATGCCATTGATTTGATGCTGTCAAATAGTATTCTTTTCCAATAATTCATTTTCAGTAGTATTATTCTGAAATTAAAGAGACAGGTCTGGAAGAGCAGTCATGTTAGACCTCAGTTTTGTAACAGTCAATGCGCGGAGCAGCCTACGTCTGGGCTGCCATCTCTCCCCTAAATCTCTCATTCATTCACTTCCTCGCATTAAATATTCTCTCTCTCCACGTTCTCTTTTATACAACGTTCTCTTCTATACTTTTTTTTCCTACGTTTTCTATAGCAAAAGGGCGCTGTCTTTCTCTCTCTTCTCACTCCTCTCTTTCTCTCTACTCTTTGGTAAAGTTGAGCTGTAAAGGATAGACGCGAGATCCACCCCCCTTCATTAATTTATGAAATTGCGCTTCACCGATCAGGTTCGCTCATTTATTTCTTTTGCTTCGATTAGATTATTAGTGCTATAAAATTAACTGAAGTTGCAGGTGTTCGATTTTGCCGTTGTTCAGTTTTTTTTGGTTGTGTATTGCCGGCAATTCAACTTTGAATAGTTCAGTTTACCAGATCTGATCGTGTCAGAGTTTGAAGTTTCTGTGTTTAGTTATCGATTTTTGTGGTTTTCGGTTTGTGCTGATCGTGTAGTTGCTTTTATGCAGTGAACGAATTGGGGGAAAAAGTGTCGAGGTTTATTCTTTGGTATTGAAATGGCGAACCGGAAGGACGACGAGAAGAATGAGAGAATTATACGGAATCTTCTAAAGCTTTCTGAGAACCGCCGGTGTATTAACTGCAACAGCTTGGTATTATGCTTGATTCCTTGCTGGTTGCTGCTTTGTCGAATAAATTGCCTTAATTTAGTTGCCGTGGATTTTTTATGCTCCAACTATCGAATCGCACCTAATATGATGTGCCACTTACTCAGAATTATTTGGATAACTTTAATACTGGCGCATTAGGAATCGGGGAGCCATAGAGCTTAATCTCATGTTTCATGGTATAGGGCTAACTTGCTATGACAAATAATCTTCTGGTATCACCAAAACAATTCTTAAATGCATCTGAAGGGAGGCAACTTGGAGTTTGGGTTGTGGGTTCTTCTAATTTTGCTGATCTCTTAGACTAACTAGCAATGATGTTTGAAGTTCCAAATTGAACTGTATCTGAACACACAATGCTTGATTGTTGGAATATGTGATATCCACAGTGATCAATAAAATTGGTTGGTTTTCTCTTCGATTTGGTTTGCAGACTAATGGCAAATATACATTGCTGTCAAAATATCTCAATGCTTGTAAATAAAAGGACTTTCACTGTGTCAAGAAATATTGACGAATATCTTTATCCTTTGTAATGGCATTAAAGTATGTCATCAGTTCGGAAAAACTATACCTGGATAATAGAGTTGTGTTTGTTTATTTAATTTCATTGAACTTGGTTATTTGCTTACAATGCAGGGCCTTGTCATTTTAGTTGTAGTTTTAAAACTTGTAATTATCTACCATGTATCATCTAAATCCTCAGGAAAATTAAACCATGACATTAATCTACTTGAGAGAGTCCTATATTTAGAAAATTTCCAATTCCTATCTCTATGTGTTTTACACAGCAAAGAGTTGGATATGATCACCACTCCTGTTTCCCAAGCTAACTCCAGATATCTCAAATATTCATGACATGAGCAGAATCCTAAGGGACTAATATACATATCATCCTGTTGACTACCAGCTGTGCAGTTATTGTTGGTCCTATTGTTTTCTTGAATCCACCTAAAACATCAATGTATGCGCTGCAATTTGCAATATAATTTATAGCAGCATTTCAAATTAAAATTAAAGAAGTTATTCTACCACATATAGGGAAGAGAAAAGATGTCCTAACCTTTGAATGTGAAATAGCTACTTGCAATAATTAAAAATTGCTTTTGTGAATTGGTCCTGGAGTTTACAAATAACAGAAAAGAGATTGCAAGCTTATTTAGTTGAGACTCATTAGGCATCGCTATCAAGAATTGAATAAACCAGATAAACATCTCTGCTTAAGTCCAGTGGGTTGTTTTGAGCGTCTTGCCATAAAAGGTGGATTGATTGATTTTGTTTTCTGATACCAACAATTTTCTTTATGATAAAATTAGCAACTGTTTATCTGAAAACAAAATGTATGCTCACAGGAGGGGCCTTGGATCACAAGCATCGATTATCTTGCACAATTTATGTGGGCCTTAACCTAACTGAAAACAACAATGTGAAGTATGGAATTTCCTCATTTTAATTTTTAAATAGTGCATGAGCTGTAACATTAGGCAGTAGTGTAACTTTCTTTATGCATGATATATCATGATTTGAGTTATATTCTGACATATGACAGTTTTATAGATTATATGGGTTCATTATTTTATTTGTAGAAGTTAATGCATTACTGATAATAAAATGGTGACCTACTTGTGGAAGTTATGAAAGTGCTTTATTATTTTCACCATCAATCTCAGTTTTTAGGAGCAGATGCAAAGCCTTGTGGTTATTAGGATTTCAGCAAAATTTCTATACATAGGCTCAATGTAGGGGTTATAACTAAAAGATAGTGTTACTGCATGGTTTGTTGTAATTGGACAAGTCACTCATGCTCCCCTAAGTTTATAGTCTCCGTAGCATGTTGCTATCTTTTTAATCACTGTTCACGTCCTTGAGATTAGTGTACTCATACTCCCCTAAGTTTATATTCTCCACAGCATGTTTCTATTTTATAATCACTGTTCACGTGGTTGAGATTAGTGTGGTAATGAAAGACTGTGTTTTTCATTTTTTCACAAATGCTATTAGTTTGCATTTTTGGATATTTTAAATCAACTTTGCTTTGCCTGCTATTTCATTCTGAAATGGTGTGGCTTTTCAAGAGATGTGGCTAACTGTTTCTTTGCTTCCAATTAGGGGCCCCAATATGTATGTACTAGTTTCTCGACATTTGTCTGTACAACCTGCAGTGGGATACAGTAAGTCATTTTGGGTTGCAGTTTTACATATTTTACTAATTAACAACCTTAAGCATTGATGTTTCTGTTCACTTACTAATTTCAAAACTACTTCCAGTCGAGAGTTCACGCACAGAGTGAAGTCAGTATCTATGGCTAAATTTACTCCACAGGAAGTCAGTGCACTTCAAGGAGGAGGAAATGCGGTACTAGAAACTGTTTCCCTTTAAAGCCCACATTTCCTTCATTTTGTTTAAGCATGTTTCAGTACTCATGATCAAACCATTCTTTTCCCGGTAGAGTGGTAGAGAAATTTATTTGAAGGAATGGGATCCTCAGCGTAATTCTTTCCCTGATGGAAGGTAACACTAAGAAATATGAAGCTATAGATTTCTACAGTTGAAAATCTTTTTTTTTAATGGTATGAATATTCTGATATACGTATTTTTCCTCCCAGCAATATAGACAGACTACGTGATTTCATCAAACATGTCTATGTAGACAGAAGATATACTGGTGAGAAGAATGTGGAAAAACCTCCAAGGGCAAAGATGGTATATATTATGATGCTTTTTCATTATAAAGTTTCTATTATTGTGATAGCTGCTTAATAAGTAGCACATGCTCGTATAAACCATCCTTCCTAAGTTATAGGGTATCTCGGAGTGTTACAAAGATGGTTCACAACCTTATTATTTTGTCTGCCTTTATGCAGGGAGAAACCGAGGATTTCAATGGAAACAGGAGGGTAGACAACTATCAAGGTAGTCGGAGTCCTCCTTATGATGATTCCTTCGAGCGTCGCTATGGTGATAGGTCTAGTTCGGGTGGAAGAAGTCCATCATATGATCAAGATAATCAGCGAAGTGGTGATTTTCGAAAAAGTCCTGCCCGAGAAGTAGTTAATGATTGGAGACGAGAGGATAGATTTGGAAATGGCAGGAGGTCTGAAGAAGGCTCTAAGCTTGAAATTAGGTCCCCTGATCATCGAAAGGATTCGGACATATCCAGTCCTCCCATGGTCCGTCCTGTTAGAGATATATTAGGAGATAACGTATCTCCACTTCGAGTTATTGAACCTCCAAAAGCCACTGGTGGGAAGTCAAATGATGGTCGGCCACCTACACAGGTGAGAAGTTTCCCTTCTAAGATGTGTTTTGTTATGTGCCTCCTCTTCTTGTTCTCCCCCACTACCCCCAGTGACAAAAAAGCAGAGCATATTAATGTAGTCATATTTTCTTGCTTATCAGCTGCTGCAACAAAACCTTATTTTTCCATTTGTTAAATTTTTCATGGTTTTACATGTTTAGTCATGCAAAACAGCATCTATTAATAAGCTAGTGAGGGAGAGGTCAGGTTTTATTGTTGGTATCACAATGTGTACTATAATTGAGTAACTATTCTCTTAAAAACTAAATCCACTTATTCTCACCAAATAATATAAGTGGCAATTAATTTTCTTGCAGAGAACTACATCCTCCAGTAGCTTGGCATCATCAGATGCGAATCCATCTGAGATAAAAGTGGAGGCTTCATTTATTGATTTTGATGCTGTTCCTGAACCACCTCCAACAGTTACTGTCCAACAACCTAGCAGTAATGACTGGGCAAATTTTGATTCTCCACCCGATATCAAAACAACTACTCCAGCTTCGAACTCTGTGGAGTCTCTACTTTCTGGGTTGTCAGTTCCAGCATCCTCATCTGGTCCCTTTGCCCCTCCAGGAACATCATCTTCTTTCAGTTCCACTGGTATACAAGGCTCATCATTTGGACCATCCTTTGGAAATACTGCTCCACCATCTGTTATTCCCACTGGTGGTGCTTCTGTTTCATCTTTTGGCTCTGCACTTGCAAATGCTCCTACTGGAGGACAGTGGCCTACCATGAATCCTCAACAACAACCTCTGTTCCCTGGAGGTATTCAACAGCCTGTTTCGGGTGGATCTTCAGTCAACAAGGTATGCCCTGTGCCTGAGATTTTATTTCCTTTCTATATTTTGTGTTCTTCAGGGAGTAATTTATCTCTCCCTGGGATTCTAACAGTCATGGAATCCACTTATGCAAAATGCCTATGGGCCTCTTCCTGGTGCTTCTATTGCACAAGTGGGTCAAGCTGAAATGGCTTCTGCTCCTGTGCCTGTTATTGGAGAATCTACATCTGATGGAAAACATAGCGGAAGAAATGCACTTCCTGAGGACTTATTTTCTATGAATTACTCTTATAATCCATCTCCAGTTCCAGGGTGGTATCCTGGCGCCCCATATGTTGCTAGGGTCCCTATGCATTACAATACTCCCATGGTAACCTAAATCCCTAGTTTTATCCTTTTGCTCTTCAAGTAATGCCTCTATGATGTTGTTCTGCATTTTTGGCCAAGTCAATTGACTTTTGCCTCAGAATTTTGGCTTGACTAACCGCTCTCAATTAGAAGGGCCTTCCTTTTCTCTTTTATCTTTTTTTTAGATAGGATAAAAAGAAATTCTAATGATTTAAAAATTATAATTCAAGTACAAAGGGGATGACGAATCCCAAATAAGGATGGCCAATTAGCAATTAATCACTGGTTTAGACATAAAATTGATGTGTTCACCCATAACTCCATATGTTCAAAGGTTAGGAATGCTTTTGCAGTTACGAATTGATACCTGTTTGTTAGGAAAAAATGGAATTCCCCAAACTATTTTGAAATACGCTTCAGGCCTTGTTTCACTCAATGATACTCATAGGCTGGCAATATCTACTTGTAAAAGATGAGGCAGACTTACCACATTGAATGAGTTTGAATGACCTCTGTTATATTTTGAACTGGGTATACTAGCGATGATGAACTTAGGGAGGCAAAGTACAATAGTCTTATTTTACTTCCAAAGTCATTGTTCATTAACCTCATGCAACATTTGATTTTTCTTATTGAAGGCTGTAGCAAATTACCAGTCAATGCCAACATCAACCAATCCTTTTGATGTTAATGCACCTTCTCCAGTTCAAGCATCATCCGTAAGTTTACTGTCATGGCTTAGACTGATATTCTCTATTACCTGTCTTCATTAATGATATAAGTCGACAGCTTGTTTATTTGTTCAAAGAAAGTCACCCGGCATGAGTTTGGTGAATAGTTATATTTCCTCACTTTTATGTGTTCGAAGTTTCTGAACATATTAAAACAGTATGTTGAGTAAGCTTGGCTTTATTTTCATGCTGATTGCAAAATTGATTTATCATTGTGATGCAGTTTCCTTCTATGGCATCCTTACAAGGTGCTTTACCGAAAACTGCTACCCCGTCTGGGCTATTGCATACTCCAAATTATGGAGCCTCTCCATATGCTCTACCAATGCTTGCTCAAATGCCATCATATGCACCAACAAATCCTACAAGTAAACGATCATATGAATTCCTTTTAAGATTTATTGGAACAGCACGGTTGCATAATATTTGTATGTTTTTACTGATGTCTAACCATAAACCAGGTTCATTCATGGGACATGAAATAGCTGGTGACAGCATGGCACCAAGGTAGTACAGTTTTAACTAAAGTTTGCTTTGATATGAAAATTATTATGAATGTTTTCTTTTCTATTTTAAATAATGAGAAATTGTCGTACTCATGGAATCTTATCGAACTATTCTAGGCCACAAGGATTTCCTGGTTTCGGCCTTGAGGACTCTGCTTTTGCTTCTCTTAACCCAAATCCTCAAGTAGCAGCTCATCCTCCTTCTAGTAACTTCAGTACCCCCAGTGGAAACCCATTTGGCTGAGATCGAGGTAAAATAGATTTTTTCTATTAAAAAGAAGAGAAAAAATAGAAAGAAAAAAACTGGTTTTGTAAGAGCACCATCGTGTTGCATCCTTTCGACTTATTGTAGATGAAATAGTGAAAGTGAAGTGTGCTGCATTTAGACTTGGACAAGGTTACATTTTCATTGGGGTGTAACTCAACAAGAATCTTTACTATTGGGAGTCGGGGGTATGGGGTCGTGTACCTTCCGACATAAGTAATATGTGAAGCCGTCGACTGTGGCATAATGAGTGATGGCACCTGCTCTCCAGAGATGTGTATTATAACTTATAAGTTTAAGTTTTGTTAGTCTTGTTTTTGTGGTGAAATTTACGTAGTGAAACAAACGAATCGTCAGTTGGTAGGTTAGATTCTATAATATTATCTGCCCGAATCATTGATATTCATATTCTTTGGTCAAATAAAACTGCATATGGTGGTTTTGTTATCTTTTGTTGTATAATTGGGTAAACTACATATTTGTTAGTCTGTCTCAGTCCTCTCTCTCTATCTATATAAATATACATATATATTAGTTGTAATTAAATCAGAACTCATATTTTTTAGTAGAACTAAGAACTAATCTTAACTACTTATTTATAAGATCGGATAGAAGATATTTTGCCATCGTGTCATATTAATAGAAACCAAAATCATTTAAAAATTAATTTTTTTATATAAATAAGGGCAATTATGTAATTTAATATATACTACACGTTTTTAGCATTCCTATAATTAAGGAAAGAGATTTTCTTCATATATTAAATAACCTAAATTTATGGAAGGTAGTTATCATTTATGTTGGCATTATATATATATGGTAACGTAATTTAATTGTGTTATATTAAGAAATCAAATACCCAAGTATATATCGATTTATATTGTTCTTATCAATTCACGATATACATGGTATAAATATAGTTTTTGGTAATGGAAGTCAAACAAATTACAGAAGCTTCAACCTATAATGATATTATGATATCTTTACAATGAGATGATTACTATCGTGTAATGCTATATTATATATGAAGTTTAATAAATTATTGTCGTTGTATTTTTGTTATTAATTTAGACGGTAGTGATATAGCATAAATCAAGATATGCTAATTTATGTTTTGCATAATGATAATACAACAATGCGTAATGATGAGATTTATATTGTGTTTGAAAGTAAAATATTGTTTAATGATATTGCATTGTACGCACGATGATATGTCGTATTGTGTTTAATGTTATTCAGTACAATTCAATATGATTATTGAAGATTATTAGGTAATTGATGTTTCGTTATATGAAATTGGTTTTTTGTTTAATAATATGATTGATTTGCGATATGACTATAGCAACATACGTGTCTTGAATGCAAAGTGAGATTAAAACCTGTTATTGGTAAAAGATCCAAGACGTTGGATGATGCGATGTGTTTCTATGATGATTACGCTCGTGTGTTAGGGTTTGACACTCGTAAATTTGGTAGAAAGTCAAATGGCGGCGTTATTATATGGTCGTATGTGGTTTGCAATAGGGAAGGTTGGAAGAGTGCCAACGATAATGATGCAATTAATGCATGCGAAGGGTTTGTCAATAAACGTAGACGAACATCGAAGAGGTGTGGATGTAATGCTCGTATTTCATTCAAGTTCTTCTCTGAGGATGGTCAACGTGGTTATGTTATCCATGAATTCGTAGAGGGACACAACCATCCATTGGTTGAGGATCAGCATAAGCGCTTCATGAGTTTGAATCGTAGTGTGGGCGATTTGCACAAGAAATTCATAACCGATTGTGCGAAGGCAAGTATTGGACCGACACTTACATTTAAATTATTGAACAAGTTGTTAGGGGGTTATGATGTGGTTGAATGTACAATTGTTGATGTCAGAAACTATGCATGTGATATGAAAGCGTACATTGAGGGTATGGACGCACAAATGTTGCTTGACGAAATGCGCAGGATGAAGGAAACATGATATGGGTTTACTTATGCATACGAGTTGGATGGTGAAGATAAGTTGAAACGGATCTTTTGGTGCGATACAGTATCCAAGAAATTTTTTCATATATGTGGAGATGTTGTTGCATTTGACACTACATATAATACGAACATGTATGGATTTATAGTTGTAATTTAAGAGTCCATTATGTCATTGTGGTAATTTATATATATCATTATTTAGAATACATTACAACATCTTTTTTGCACGTTGTGACAATTTGTGCACTATTTTTTTTCTTTAAAAATAATGATATATAGTGTATACCATAATGCTAAATGTGATCCCTTATAATGATATATATATATATCTGATTACACAATCAATGCTGTAAAAATTAATCATTTTATTTGATGTAGGTATTATATGATTTTTGGGCCATTTACGGGGAAAAATAACCATGGTAGGTTGGTTACTTTTGCTACTGGACTATTGTCGAATGAGAAAGCTGATTCGTTTTCTGGCTATTCAAGGAATTTGTGTAATGTATGGGAACATCCTTTAAATTGATAATAACTGACCTGGATCTGGGCATGAAAGCTGCAGTTGAACGCGTTCTTGTCAATACCAGACTACAGTCCTCCTGCGATGCACTACATGATCAACATAGAAAGCCTGCACCCAAGAAATTTAAATTGCATCTTAATGAACAATGCAAGAAATCAATTGCAGAATTATGCATATAATTAGTATAGCAGTAGTCTTTAAGAAATACGTCATCATAGGCAAACATATATATCATTATTAAAGGATGAAAACATCATTATTTATAAGCAAAAAACTATAATATTGTACTATAATGTAAATTCTACATGTTAAATTTAAAAACATTTAAATGATGAAGTTTCAACATTACACAGATTATGGTATATCATTATCCATATTCAAATACATCATTACACGAACAATCGAATATCATTAATGCAGGACACATTCATAATTATTTAAGAGTGCATATAATTATTGAAGATTCCGCGGATAATGCCGTAGCGTTATTCATATCAAAATACATCATTACACAAAAATCAGTACCATATACATACCATCACGAATGTGATGGGCCTTGTGAAGTTGGTAGCTGGTTTATCCTTCCAATTTTCGTAGGAGTGGGCTAGAACATTGATAAGGTACGCGTACCAATTGTATCTACTGATATTGGATATGTTGTCGATGTAGTCCATTATTTTGGGCTTCACATACCCGTCCGATGTGCCTTCGATAATTACATGCTCCATCAAGATGAGGAAACTCTTTTTGAACTAATCCCCTCCATCATGGTCCTTTTCCATTTGTTGCTGGATGTACTTGGAGAACATCATGTTCCGTCCTTTATTGCCATCTGCTGCAAGATCGTCAAGCAGTTTGATGTTTTCTTGCCTATTTTTTTTTTATCTCCATCATAAGGCTACCTCGGGGGAATCCCAAAGTTATGTTCACGTCCTCCTTCGAAATATGAAGATATTGTCTGTGCGCCATTTTGATACTGCACTTTATTGGATCAAAGTTAGACAGCAACCATTACGCAAGTCTTGACGGGATGTCTGTCGTGGCGAAATGGAGTAGGCAACCGAAGCCCATTTCATTCACAGCCATTATCTGTCTTTCGTTCAGCCCTTTCAAAGTATGCACAAAGAACTCCAGTGTTTTTTTAATCACCAACTTATATTCGGATTGTTGAGGAGCCACAACCTTCCCTCTTGATCGCTTGTATTCCAGAAGGTTTATCAGTGGTACGTCACTATCATAATTTACATTGTCTGCAACACATCATCTTTTACCAGTTGACATAAGGCAGATAACAATCAATGATTATATAATACAGATCAACATTACTCATAGTAAACAATTTCATTATCAATAATAAACTAGTACTAATTATACATAATTACTTAACAATTTAATAATCATTTTTATTAGAAAATATTGGCATTAATAAACATAAACTTATGCCGTCGTACACAACAAATATTACAACATAATTGCCCATGACATTTTGGGAAATATTATAATCTCTATACAAATCAAACCGCAATCTAGAATTTAGTGATAAGCATCACATCTAATACAAACCATCATTATTCAAACTTAGTCAAAAGCATCACATCCAATATAAATCAACATTATACTACTAAGCCATAATATAGGTCATAATCAAGGGTTGGTCAGAAGCATCACATATAATACAAAGCATCATTACTCACAATAAATAACATCATTATCAATAACACACTATTATTAACTACACATCACTACTTATCATATTAATAAACCAAAATTGATCCATTTTTTGTAATTTTACAAGCAATTATACTTAAACAATACCATAAACTACATATTATGATTCTTGAATAAGATGTCAATCGAGGAGCATTAAATTAGCAAGATAGGGAGAATGTTAGTTTCAGTTAAACTAAATTTACTTGGGATCCTGGTTAGAAGATTTGGATAAGACCTTAAAATAAGGATATTGATTAACTTTTTTGAGGGAATAATTATAGCGATTAGCAAAATTAATAAAATTTAATTTATTTTTAAAGAAACCTAACAAAATATTACGATAAACTAGACGCACCCCCACCTCCCGAGCCCCCAATATTATATATATATCTCATTCACCGAATGTCCACTGAAGTACATAATTCATATTTATTTACATAAGAAGTAAAATATAAAAAAATCGTAATAATAAATAATAGTAAAATTTTGGAGGATTATAGTCTCGAATAGCTGGTGTCACTTGCTAATTGTGAAACTAATACATCCGAACATTCGTTTGGTTGAGATATTAATTGTTTTGATGTCATCCCTATTTTATCTTAAATATATAAATAGATTCGAGTTAGTGAGTATATTAGTAAGTTTACAAATTTACATAACTGATTTGGATAAAGTCTGTTACCCAAAATCCCCTGAAAAGGCGTTGAATCTCCTCTTATCAAGCTGCATCAATGTCTTGAGAATTTCCTCCCAAAAAACTTGCAACTGTTAACAAATTTATTTGCCTTGTTTATCCACTATACTCTATACATATACATCTGTGTTTTCTCCTCCCCTTTTCACCTCTTTCCCTTCTCATTCCAATATTCCTTTCCCATTTTTTATCTTCTCTTCACAGTTACTGTAGAACGTTCAGGATTCTACTTCTCTTACATCAGCTTCATTAGCATAAATATTATTGTTTATACAGAATATAGAGGCTGCTGCTGCTAGCCATTAGGGCTTCATCATAATCTGCTCTAATTGTTCTGGTAATATTCATGCCTTTCTTTTGATTGTGTTCATTAGTTTTTTTTAAACGTCAAAATATTGAATTTTATGTCATTTCACTGTTTTAATCTTTGATCTAGCTTCTTCTGTGACTGTACAAGATTAGGTTACCATTGTATCAAATGTGAGTTTGTTATATCTCTTAGAAATTTATTAAATATTGCCGTCATTTCCAGAATACTCCATATTATAGTTCACCAATGTAAATTTTTTCACTGTTTTTTGGGAGTTCACTGGGATTAGGAGCTTATCCGGGTGACTTTACAGATTCATGGCTCATTCTTACTTAAATTCATTAATTTGCTCAAGAGATAAGAGTAATTGTGAGTTTCATGTTTTTGGTGATTAGGAGTTTCAAGAATAGGGTTTAATTAGTTAATTAAAGTGGATTAAAGAGAATTATCTACAAATATTCCCAAAAATATTTGATCTGCTACTGTCTGTGGAAAGAAATGTCCGTGTGTCATATTGATATATATCGATAAAGTTTTAAAGTTTGGAAATTTTATGTTTCAAATAAAGAATATGGTATTTTCTATTATAAGGATGAATTATAATAAGAATTAAATTACACATGCACAAGCACCTAAAATTCGTGAATCTAAATAAGCAAATCATCATAACATAACAAATAAACATCAGATGTTTGTCATGTGTTCTCATTTTTCATGTAATAAGCCCATTTTAACCTGATCTCATCACGTCTATCATACATGTATATATAAACATACTACTATAAAAAGTTTGTGTTTTTATAAATTTATAGATATATTTAGTTAAATTTAAATTTTATTAATTAGATAATATTAGAAAAGAATATTTTTTGATAAAAAAATCCTTCAAATTTTGTCTACTTTTATCGCCTATACCATTTATACTAGATTATTTAAATAATAATCCGATTCCAAGTTTCCAATTCTTAGTCGATGGTTACTTCAGATAAACACTCATATCTCTTATAATTTGCACACGCACACACACATATATATACATATATATATCCCATTTGTGCATTTGAAGCACCTTTTTCTTCCAACTGACAGAAAGAACCCTACCCTCTTTCTTCTTTTTATTCACATGTACTAACCTAACCGTAAACCTGCACATAAATCTAAAAACACGTTTTAAATGATGTCCAAAAACAAATCCTATCACTGCACAAGATATATAGGCCCTGTAGTTCACAATATATTGATAATATAATTTGTAATTCCCTCCAATTATCAAATAAACACACAAGTTAATTAATTATCAATGCTGCATGCAGGTCGATTAATTACAAAAAAAGAGAGAGAATATCCTTAGATGCCAGCGGCGATGAGGCAGGCTCCGGAGGACTATCCTCGCAGCGTGAACTTGGGGCCGCCGCGGAGCTTCGGCAGCGTGCTGAGCTCGAAGATGAAGGAAACCTTCTTCCCCGACGACCCTTTCCGCCAGTTCAAGAGCGAGACGTCACCAGGGCGTCGGGCCTTCAAGGCCCTCCAATATTTCATCCCTATTTTGGAATGGCTGCCCAATTACAGCCTCAAATTGTTCAAGTATGATCTTCTCGCTGGAATCACCATTGCCAGCCTCGCCATTCCTCAGGGCATCAGCTACGCCAACCTCGCCCAGCTCCCCCCCATTATCGGCCTTTGTAAGCTTTTTTTTTCTTTTTTTTTTTCTTCTAATTATCTTATTTTGGTATATGCAATTTATAAGTCTTCTTGAGTCCGCCTATATATTTATGTCTTGAGATTTCAAGTAGAATCTTGAGTATGGTAGTCACAAGTTGTTCTTTCCTAGTAGTAAGGGGAGTCGTCGATTCTATACCAAATTTCTTCCAAAGGCTTCAGGCCACCCTAATCTCTTGCATGCGTCTTTCAATTATTGGTTTGTCAAATGGTATATGATTTTTGGTTAAAATCGTATACATATTTTTATGGGTTTGACAGATTCGAGCTTTGTCCCGCCGCTCTTGTACGCTATATTCGGGAGCTCGAGGCACCTGGCGGTGGGAACGGTGGCGGCCTGCTCCTTACTAATTGCGGAAACCATTGAACAGAAAGCTGATCCCTCCACTGACCTTTACGTCAGCTTAGTCTTCACCGCCACTCTCTTCGCCGGTTTGTTTCAAACAGCTCTCGGACTCTTGAGGTCATTTTTTTTCATTTCCATTTTTATTTCCATTTCATTAATTCATTTTGGAGTTGAATTAAATAAATTAATAAAACATGCAGACTAGGTATATTGGTGGATTTTCTGTCGCATTCGACAATCACAGGATTCATGGGAGGAACAGCAGTGCTTATAATATTGCAGCAGATGAAGGGATTGCTAGGCTTGAAGCATTTCACCACGCAAACCGGCGTCGTCTCTGTTATACGTGCAATTATCCACAATAGAAATGAGGTTAGTTTCATGGAGCTTAATCCAAAATGTCTCACAAAATAAAAGTTTTTTTTTTTAATGGATAATTGGGGGTGCTAAAGCTACCCATAGCCCCCCCCATACATGTATGGATGTATATATAATTATTATCACCATGTTTGTTCTCTTGAAAT
Organism: Monilaria moniliformis; assembly: GCA_034509125.1. Classification (NCBI taxonomy): domain Eukaryota; kingdom Viridiplantae; phylum Streptophyta; class Magnoliopsida; order Caryophyllales; family Aizoaceae; genus Monilaria; species Monilaria moniliformis. Next base: position 15,904 of record JAYDZE010082167.1, read on the forward strand.
TAAAAATAAACTAGTTGTTTAACATTAGGTGACAAATTTTGTGGGAGTTTTTCATATATTTAGAAATACAGATTTAGATGCCCACGATTCAAAGCTATTTTTTGCTAAAAAGTAAGCGTGCACATCTGTGGATATGATCATTGATCCCCCACTCTATTTGTGTGCGAAATCTATAGTTGAATAATAGCTGGTTTGGCTTGGGTAAATTTTTTTATACATATATAAATAAAATAGTGTAATTGTTTAACGACAGATGACATGTTTTGTTTTTTGTGATGTCGATTGCAGTGCAACTGGAAATGCGCACTCATTGGTATAATATTCCTCGGCGTTCTCCAAGCTGCTAGATATGCTGCTGTAAGTATCATTCAGATATATGCATGTTAAATTAATTCATAGAAATTAATTTTTTTATAATGATAAATGATAATCAAACAAAAATTACATAACTTTATTTTATCTGCATAGAATGTTTAATTAATTAAGGTTGAGCACTTGCAGAAAAGGAAAAAAACGAACCTATTTTGGGTGTCGGCGATCAGTCCAATGGTGGTGGTTGTTTCCGGTTGCCTCACTGCTTACTTTATTGGCGACAAATTAGGTCTTTCCACGGTAACATTCTAATCATCAATTATTTAACTAATTATTCGACCTAATCAAATTGATCAAGTCTCATAATTCTGAATTGGGTAAAAGGGGCACTGAGGATTGAACATTAGACAGCTCTATTAATCTTGCTTTTTATAGAGAGATGCAATGTAATATATATTCATCAGGTTCTGTACGTACTTCCATGTAAAAAAAAAAAAACAAATAAAAATTTGACAGGTTTATAATAAAGCGTTGTAATTTAATTATGATTTGATATTAAACAATTAAAATCTAATTGACTGTAGGTGGGGCATCTGAAGAAAGGAATAAACGCATTTTCCGTTCATCGTCTGATATTCGATTCCAAGTATGTTTTTGCGCCACTGAAAGCAGGATTAATCACTGGAATGATTGCTCTGACAGTAAGTTTTTATACATAATATTATAACAAGAGAATTGAGGTGATATATATATATTAATTGGAATGGTAATAATTAATATTACAGGAAGGAATAGCCATTGGAAGAAGTTTTGCCCTATCAACAAACGACCAGATTGATGGTAACAAGGAGATGATAGCTTATGGTGCGATGAACATAGTTGGATCCATGACTTCATGCTATTTAACTACCGGTAATTCCCAATCTTTTTTTAAAAGTAAAAATGATGAGTGAGAGTGAGAGTGGGAGTGGGAGCATAAAGTATATATGTATATATATATCCAGGTCCATTCTCAAAAACGGCTGTGAATTTCAACTCGGGTTGCAAGACGCCAATGGCGAACGTGGTGCAGTCGGTGTGCATGCTAATGGTGCTGCTCTTCCTGGCCCCTCTCTTCAGCCACACGCCTCATGTGGCGCTGGCTGCCATCATCATCTCCGCGATGTTAGGTCTCATCAAGTACAAAAAGGCCTATCACCTCTTCAAGACCGATAAATTCGACTTCCTCATCTGCATGTCCGCTTTCTTCGGCGTTTCCTTCATCAGCATGGACATGGGACTCATGATTTCAGTAAGCCTTCATCTATTCAACCATTTCCTTTCAAACTCTAAATTAGTCGTGATCATGATGGTGACCGTGGCCGTGATGGTCAGGTGGGACTAGCCTTAGTCCGAGCAATGTTGTACATGGCAAGGCCCGGTACTTGCAAGCTAGGACAGATACCCAATTCGAATTTGTATCGTGATGTGGAGCAGTATCCTGGCACAATTGGGCATTCAGGATTCTTGATTTTGCAACTTGGCTCACCCATTTATTTTGCAAATGGGACTTATATAAAAGACAGGTTGTTACTTAGGAAATAAGTCATGTGTTGATTATATATATATATATATATATGTGTGTGTGTGTGTGTGTGTGTGTGTTTTCTTGATTTGATCGACTGTTTGATTTTGCAGGATCTTGAGATGGGTTCGGGATGAAAATGAGCCGGCAAAGGAAATCGAATATGTGTTGCTGGACCTAGGAGGTGAACACTGATACATAACTCTCAACACAAGATGAAATCTATCTAAGTTTAACTCAAGATTTGGGCGGATTGTGACAGGTGTGACGGCTATCGATCATACCGGAGTGGAAGCTCTACTTGAAGTCAGGAAAAGCTTAGAAAACAAAGGGATCAAGGTAATAACAGATTTGCAATTAATTAAGTAATTATCTTAATAACGGATGTGTACGTGGCTGCAGATGCTTTTAGTGAACCCTAGAATTGATGTGATGGATAAGCTGATACTAATGGGAACACTGAACAAGATTGGGAAGGAAGCAGTGTATTTATCTACAGAGGATGCTCTTCACGCGTGCAAATTCACGCTCCGTGAAACTCATGCCCAACCAGACACTCAAGACCTTATGGATGTAGCCTTGTAATATTTAATGCCATAGGAATACCCCATTTATTTTTTTCACAAAAATCAACAAACTTTATAACTTCATAAATACTTAATATTATATATTTATATATTATAAATTGTTCGTTTCTTTTTAATGTAGAAACTATTTGGCTACAAAAGCAGTGACATATAGCCTAGTCTAATGTTTGGCCTGATAGTGATGAAATGAAATTTATGGGTTTCTTACATTGTTTTTCATTTCCAGTTTACGTCCTGCTATTCTTAACTGTCAATCAATCATTAGTAGCTATTTTATATGTTTTAAAGTTAGTTGCTTAAATTACCTTTATGGGTTGTTGCAATAATATCATCTTTTCATTTGTTGCAAAATAGTCAAATAGATATGCTCACATTTTTTCCGCAACAGAAACAATAACATAGTGATCAGGGGCGTATGCAGGGGGAGGGGCGGCCGACCCCCGACGGGCAATTTCCCCTCCCTTAGCCGTCGGCCCGCCCCAAAGAAGAAGATGCCTGAAAAATTTATCTTAACGCAACTAATTCTGCCCTCTCCATTTTCCACTTCTAGATCCACCATTGAACGTGATATGAGTACTGATATTGAACAAAAATGTTTTGAAATATGCAAAAAAGAAAAAGAAAAAAGAAACAATATAGAGTCAAAATTTATGAATCTTTTAGCTATTAATATTTTCTTAAAATAATGGCTACAATTTTCTTTTCTTTAAGCAAATGGGTATTTTATTAACTTTTATATGGTATACTAGAGAGCGGATTATGTTGTGGATGACGTTCCACTAAATTCTAGCAGAAGAGATTACATGCCCCACCCCAGCATGGATGGAAACGTGAGGCCCCAATTCTCTGCTCAAAAACACACCTTCTCCTTCTCTTTCTCTTTCACACACTCACTCACACAGCGGAAGAAAAAATGCAGCTGCTTCAGGCTCCTCTGCCATTCCGCTGCTCCATATCGCAATCAAACGCCAGTGAGTTGAGTTGAGTTTCATGCTGCACTTCTTCATTCCCGCTCTCAAAACTAACTTAAACTTGTGTAGGAGCCGCGCATGTCGCCGGGAAGTCTTTTTCCGAACCGATTTTTGCTGCCGCTGCTGCTTCATTTTTATCTCCTAGGCATATTAAGTCTGCCTTCATTTCTTATGGCGATGCACTATGTACCTCAATTTCAGCTAAAGCTGCTTCATCCCAAGGTAATGATTACTTTCCTTGATTTATTTTTTTGGTTTGACAAGAGAGGGGAAATGACTGAAGTTATCTATGCTGATAATTTTTATCTCATTTGAGCCGTGGAAGATACTGTAATTGAAGCATGAATTTTAATAGTTTGCTTCTGTTATCTTTGTTTGCTAATTGAAAAGGTCTGCTGTTGTATTTGTTGTTATGTTGTTTCTCCTGTTGTGATCGGGGGAGGCCTTTAACTATGAAAATCCTTCTCTGCATAACTTGACGAATTTCTCTGTAACGAGCAGCACCGAACTTAATTAGATCGTACCAGTGCCCAGAGTGCGTGCATGCCTCAAGGTTGATGAATAAATCGTAAATTGGTTGTGTCCTAGTCCTTGATTTGGTTTTGAATAAGCGCTTGATCAAAACATCATGAGTTTTACACGTTTGTAAAGTTGGAAGTCTATTCAACTACATCGGGAAAACGCTTTTGGTTGATGGCGATATAATTCTTCTCAATTCATATAACCAAATTACAATTGCAGCGCCTGTTACTGAAGTATCAAGTGAAACAGCTAAGTCGGATGTCCTAAAGGCTTTGTCCCAGATCATCGATCCAGATTTTGGTACTGATATCGTCTCATGTGGGTTTGTGAAGGATCTTGATGTCAACAAAGAATCGGGCAAGGTCTCTCAAGAAATTGTATTTGATAAGCTCTTAATTTGCATAATATACAACAGCACCTCATCTAATATTAACACTTTGAATCTCAGGTTTCATTTCGATTAGAGCTCACGACACCAGCATGTCCAGTGAAAGACATGGTAATTATACTAATAAGAACTCCTAAATCACATTATAACAATAGTAGTAGTGATATAATCTTCTCACATGGTATTCTAAACTAAGCTTCAGAACTAAAACTTCAGGAATCAGGGTAGAAGTTATTTTCTTTGGTGAATGTTGTGTATAAATAAATCTGCTAAATAAGGATAATTCACCGTGCAGTTTGAGCAGAAGGCCAATGAGGTGGTTGCAGCTCTTCCCTGGGTTGAAAAGGTTGAGGTGACTATGTCTGCTCAACCAGCAAGACCTCTTTTTGGGTCGCAACTTCCAGCTGGTCTACAGACGATATCAAATATAGTGGCTGTTTCAAGTTGCAAGGTAGGCCTTCTATAACATGTCTCAGTATTTCCTGAAGTAATTCTCCTGCAATTGTGTTGTTGCTTTTTTCTATTAATATTTGCCTCTTTTACGTTCATTACAAATTAAAGATTATGATCTCCCACTTGATGTTAAAAAAGGTTTGAGGAGGATACAGCTATTCTTTTGGATTTGTTTTTATTCTGCAAATCATCATCCTGCTAATCACGTATAAGAAATTATAGTAGTCATATAGAGCTTCCTCCAGATAGGATCCTTCAGATACAAAATTGCACGTGACACTGTGAATTGTTAGATTCAATGTTCGGTGATCTCCTTGAAGCTTCATAACAGTTTGTTTTTCTAAATAAATACTCCAACAATTGCAGGGAGGTGTGGGAAAATCAACTGTAGCAGTAAACCTTGCATATACTTTGGCTGGTATGGGTGCAAGAGTTGGTATATTTGATGCTGATGTATATGGTCCTAGTTTGCCTACAATGGTATCTCCAGAAAACCGGTTGCTGGAAATGGTAATTCATCAAACTCTTGCATTGCAATTGCTCTTAGCTGCCTGCATTTGTGCATGACAACTGAATGGCTTTTTAGAACCCAGAGAAGAGAACTATAATCCCATCTGAGTACATGGGTGTCAAGCTCGTTTCTTTTGGATTTGCTGGACAAGGTCGAGCTATTATGCGTGGCCCAATGGTTTCAGGTGTGATTGATCAACTACTGACTACTACTGAATGGTATGTTGTGGTTCCTTGACCGAATCTTTTAATTTCACAAGAAGGTATCCATCCACTAAATCCTTGACCATTTGATGGACAGACTTGCTTTTTTCTTCAAAAATATCTATCTCTGTTTGTTTCCAATTTCACTTATTGTACTGCCAGTACCACCTTACCAAAATTTCAGTCTAAATAAATTTTCTCTGGTTCATATGATTAACTTCCCTTCCCATGAGAAAATGAAAAACTATATCACCTGTGTTCATGATTAAATTGGAAAATATCTTGTGCTCAGTTATGCTCTTACAGAGACTTGTTTTCAATATCTAACAGCTGCAAGATATAATTTTTAAACCTATAAGTTTTTATAGATTATAACAGAATTAAATGATGTATTTTTCAGGACAAAATCATTGAACAGATAAGATAGATATCTAGACATATTCTGCCTGACTGATGAAAAAAATATAGACCAGAAGAAGGATGTGAAGGGTTATTGTGTTTACTGGCTTATCATGCTAACTGAATATTTAATCCTTTTTCCTTTTGGCTGAACAAATACTGATTTTTATTACTTAGAAAATTTTCACATCATGTTACTCGACATCATTATCTAGATTCTCTGATTTAAGTTGTGTGTTCCTAATGTGTAGGGGTGAACTTGACTACCTAGTCATAGACATGCCCCCTGGAACGGGTGATATACAACTAACATTATGCCAGGTGCTATTATACATTTGCAATAACGAAATGAAGTATTCCTCTTCTTCCGTTACACTTTGCCTGATTGCTAAATTTCCATGTAAATTAACTGGGGTTGGTTAAACTGTATTTTTAGGTTGTCCCGTTGACTGCTGCTGTTATTGTTACCACACCTCAGAAGCTAGCATTCATAGATGTTGCGAAAGGAGTCCGCATGTTTTCTAAGCTTAAGGCTGGTCCCTTCTCTACTATCACATACTACCAGTCCACTAAAAGCATTAACTGATTTCTTTCTTGTAATCTAATCAATGGAAGATTACGTTATAAAAATAGACTTTTTCTTCCAGAACTGGTATTGTCTGGTATTTACCTCTTTGGTGCTCTTTGAGAACTGTGAATTATGTCTTCAGGTACCATGTGTTGCAGTGGTTGAGAATATGTGCCACTTTGATGCTGATGGAAAACGATATTATCCATTTGGCAGAGGTTCAGGTTCTCAGGTTTTCCCCATGCTTTAATATCTTAAAAAAGTACTTTTTAGGAATTCTGTTCTACTTGAGAAATTATTGAGACTGAAACAGCTCATGAAGGGTAGCAGTAAAATGCATATTTTTTTTAAGGGGGAGTAAATGTATGGAACTATTTCACTCTATTTCATACAGCTATGCAGATCCAGAGGGCCAGAGTTGCTAACTAGATATGCCTATTTGCAGGTGGTTCAGGAGTTTGGGATCCCTAATCTGTTTGAGCTTCCTATAAGACCAACTGTGAGTTTTTAGGTCATGTTAGCATGTTGATATACATTATGATAGGGTCAATGTTTATTGAACATTTGAACCGAAGGAAAAAAACTTCTATATCAAGAAAACATAAATGTGACAGCATATGATGCTAACATACTGAAATCTATTCAGATTGGGCAGTTCACAGATATCATTTCGAATTGAACTCTACACCTTGTAGATTCCTTGCAACAATCTGCTGGATTGATTGTTCTATCTGCATTGAAATGAACTACTGTTTCATCTTATCTGCAAAATACAAACTCATAAATTACCAAATTCAAATTGTATATACTTGAACCAAAAGTTCTAGGATTTTTTTTTTTTTACTGGAAGAACAAGCTGGGGGGGGTGCAAGAACTTCCAGATTTCACTTAAACAACAGATCAACTTGTTAATTTTGCATTGCTTCATAAATTTGATCGATCACAAGGGACATTTTTATATGATCAACTCAACAGTAGAACTGTCAAATTTTCTGCTTGAAAGATATCAAGCACATATTATTTGAAGGTTGAAAAGCATGTGTATTTATATATAATAAGGTGCTTGCTTGACAGCTATCTGTTTCTGGGGATAGTGGAGTACCTGAAGTCGTGGCTGATCCCCAAGGTGAAGTAGCAGGAACGTTTCAGGATTTAGGTGTCTGCGTAGTGCAACAGTGTGCCAAAATCCGCCAACAAGGTACCTTGATATTCTTCTTCAATGATGTGATGGTAGATTCTGATCAATTCGTTATTGGTTGATACTCTTGACTCTTGAGGCCCGGCCATGAGTCGGATGACAGATATCTAATAATGTACAGATATCTAATAATGTACTTAATAATATAATGGGATTAAAGGCACTTCTTATGCTTGTTTCAATGCAGTATCAACAGCAGTCACTTATGATAAATCTATGAAGGCAATCCGAGTCAGAGTACCTACATCAGATGAAGAGTTCTATTTGCACCCGGCAACTGTGAGGCGAAATGATCGATCTGCAGAAAGTGTGGTATGGAAAAAGTTCTTTATACTGAAACTTTTAGGTGACAATTGACATATAATGAATGAGCAACAAAGTTACTGACTAGAAAGATTGACGGTTGTTAACATAAATCTGGTAGGTACTAGTTAGATTATTTAAGTAAAATGATGAAATCTATGAATAATGCTTCTCTATTAGAAAATATTTCCAGTAAAACCCACTTTTGAAAGTAACCTTAGTAGATAAAAACCACTAGCTCTGGAATATTTTAGTGGCAACATTTTAACGTTTGTCATAGTTTGAATCTAAAGAGTTAAAACATTTTAAACTTTGTCCTTACTGATGCCAATGTGACAAACATGCAAGTCTACAGCAAAAGATTTTGACAGTTTCGATAATGATACTGGGCTACAAAATATCTTTGTTTTGTCATAGAACCATTTGCCCTAAATGAAAAACTTTGGTTTATGGTGCAACCAGGACGAATGGACCGGTGAGCAGAAACTGCAGTATGGAGACATACCAGAGGACGTCGAACCTGAAGAAATCCGGCCAATGGGGAATTATGCAGTATCCATAACATGGCCTGATGGATTTAACCAGGTAACTTATCTAACATAAATGATTGAGTTTCATCTTTGTCACAAGGATTTCTGCAATCCCCCTTTCAATAGGATATGAAGAAAGCAAGTTATTCTATTTTTATCTGTCTACGCTAACCCTCAATCGTAAACGTCCTTTACTGAAGTTTCATGCAATATATGACATCCTAGCCCTATTCACCAGAGCCAAAGCTTGAAAGTTAGTTCATTATCTTGCAGATTGCACCATATGATCAACTTCAAATGATGGAGCGTTTAGTTGATGTTCCTCTACTCCTGGACTAATATAGCATCTTTGAAGACAACGATTACTGGTTTACCCGATGTCCACCTCAAGTTTATACCTGCTGAGAGATCTTTCTGGCTGGCCATTCGCTAAATTCTTTCTAACATGTTGGGCAGCAGTAAAAGCTCATATTTCAACTTTTTTTCTTCTTCTATTTAGTCATAGGCTAAAACAACTCCAAGTTGTATATAGATAGAGCTCAGAATCAAAGATCTTGTGAAAGAAAATACTCATCTACTCATAGTAGTAAATTCTTCAACATGTACCTTTATACTCGAATTTTGTCACGCTTCCTTATAGAAGAGAGAGGTTGGATGAGTATGTCTGGTTTGTTTTATTATCTACATTGATCCAGCTTAAATTTGGGCGGTCTAGTATTTTTAGAAATTGAAACATCGAGCAAAAAAGACTACTCATGTACGCGATGGAGCGTGAAGGTTCGATTTTTATTATCAATAGTTTGGAGTTGGAGATGTGTATATGTTGTGGCACTCTGCTTTGAGGTAGGACTAACAATTTTGGACATGACACGACAATACGACACGAATGCACATAAAATTAATGAGTTAGTATCAAACTTTATCGTGGTCGTGTTCTTATCGTGTCAACACGATGAGGACATGATAATTTTGTGTCGGGTTCGTATAACCCGTTATCATTAATATTATTATTTTGATTAATTAATTTTTTTAATTCTTAGTTTACTAGTTAGGGTTTATTTGAGTATTAGTCTTTTTACTTTGAGAAATGAGACTTTGTATGACTATCGTGTTGTGTGAAATTGAGATTTTATCGTGTCGTATTGTTATCAGTGTGTTATATTGTCGTGTCAATACGAATGATATCGTGTTTCTATTGTATTTGTGTCTTGTTCGTGTCTGTATGAGTTGCGCCGTGTTCGTATCAAAAGTTTTCTTATCACGCCGTGTTCGAGTTTGGCCTTATAGTGTTGTGTCGTTATTGTGTCGACACGATAACGACCCGACACACACGATTTTCAAGCCTACAATGAGACTTGTTTGACATTATGCAATTTATCTCCTCTGTTAATACATAGGATAGGATGTTAATACATAGGATAGGAACGGTACAACATTATGTCCTCACTGAATACCCTCTATTGTATAAAACAATATTTCCTTGCTTTAACATCTAATATGGTCTGATTTCCACATCAACTGATTATATGTCTCGTTTTCGTTTACAATTTTGTATGACCAAGCTAGTGAACAAATATTGATATAGAATAATCATTTCTTTTCAAAATAACAAGATTGCCTATATATATTATTTACAAATATATTGGATAACTAATTTTTTTTGGAAAATCAAAGTTGTGAGTGAGAAATAAGAGGTAATTACACCATTCACAAAAAGTTTCACAATTGTTTCATATTGATACAAAAAGTTTCAAGTTGGCATAATTGATACTGTGATACATTCGCCAGCGAGCGTTCTACGACATCAACTTTTGCCTACGTGGCATCCGAGTCATTGGCTTAGATGGCAAGGCGGGAAACTTTTGTCGATGCCACTTGATCGTGCAAGTCACGTGGAGACTTTAAACCAAAAAGAATAGAAGAGATAAGGCACGACACCATCGTCTTTCCTAGTTCATCAAACATGCACATTATTGTCTTTCCTGACTTTTATGTCTTTCTTTTAAAATCTAAGTTTTTTGGGTGGTTTTATTGGTCTTGTGATAATGCATGTATGATATGCTTGGAAAGTTTTCATTTTTATGGATGATTGATCATTTTTATTTTATAAACTTAGGGTTTTATCGGTTCTGATAATGTTTGTGTCAATTTACATATATATTGTGCTTACATTCTTATGTCTTTTTTTATTTATAGGTATAAGATGGATGAAGATTTAGGACTAGATTCTGATATCGATATTAGTATTCATCTTGATCAGCGATGAAGTGACATCGGCTTAACATATGATATCAATATCAATGAGTTGAATGATGGTGTGGATGTTATTCACTTATATGTTGATGTGGAGTGAGGTATGAAAGGATGGTGATAAGGGTAGATATGAAAGGGCTAATGAATGTAATGATGGTGATAATGACGAGAATATTGATAAAGAAGATGAGATTTCGTAGAAGGTAAAGATGGAGGGAGGGAGTGAGTCTGATGGGATGTTAAGTATTCGCTCTAGTGATGAGGAAGCAAGAACAAAGTGGTCTGCGTTCGATGCTAAGAGGGATATGAATGACCCACAATTCGATCATAGGATGTTTATTTACAAATAATGAAGTGTTGAAGCAGACTATTAGACAATATGACATTGTAAACAAGTATAATGTAAATGTTGTGGGGGATGATAATGATAAAATTAATGTTAATTGTTTGAACTGTGAGGGGTGGAAGATCAGAGCATCTATTAACAAGAAAGAGAAGACATTACAAATAAAGAAGTTCAAGGACAAACACAGATGTGCTGCAAATATTGCTCAGAGATATATCACTTACAAATGGTTGAGTGAAACTTACAAATAACACGTACGAGCATACCTTAAATTGTCATCTAAGTCAATGGCCCATTAACTTGAGCTAGACTTTAAAGCAAAGACATGTAGGTCAAAGATTTGGAGAGCCAAAAACATGTTTTAGAAGAAATTAGGACATCTGAGGCTTAGCAGTATGACAAACTTAAGAATTATGTAGAGGAGTTGAAAAAAACTAATCTTGGTAGCAGTGTCTTTATAGGGATTGGTCATCTCATTTTTCTAAACATGTATGTATGTACTGATGCATGTAAGAGAAATTTTTTAGCTAATTGCAGGCCTTTAGTAGAATTAAATAGTTGTTTCCTGAAAGATAGAGGCAAGGGGCAATTGCTTGTAGCTGTAGAAAATGATCTAAATGATTGCATATTCCCCATTACATATGAGGTGGTGGATGTTGAAAATAGAGAATCATGGACATGATTTGTGAGGAACTTGTCCATTGAGTTGCATATTGAAAATTTAGGCCCTTGGACATTTATAAGTGATAAAGAAAATGTACTTTTTAGTTGCTCTGTTTCATTTCGCTATTATAAAATTATTGATAATATAATCTAATTGACCTAATGTGATCCATGGATTAATTGTTATTCTAGATGAACTTATGCCACATGCACATAAGAGATTATGTGTAAGACATATTTGGAAGAATTTGTGCATGGCAACAACTATAAAAGATGAGGAAGAACTCAATGATTTGTTATGGAATGCAACAAATGCAACCTATCATGCAGAACATTATAGGAGAATGGCTCTCATCAAGAAAGAAAATATCAAAGCATAAGAGTGACCTATTAATTAGCCCCCCCTGAGAATTGGTCTATTCACATTTCAAAAAATTCTCCAAGTGTGACATTCTCCTAAATGACCATACTGAGAGTTTTAACATGTATTCATTTCCTTTTTACACTTTGCATTTATATAGATTTATAGATACTTAATTCTTGCTGAATATTTTATCTTTATAAATTAATGAAATTGACATCCTTAGAAAATGAAATAGAAGTTATTTTTATTTATATCTGTAGCTACAAAACAACTAATTATTAATGATGTTAATATTTTGTTCATTTTTGTCAATGATGTTAATGATATTAATGTGAATTTCTTGGCCACTTTTGTCCTTTTTTGAGTGACCTGAATAACAAATTTGTAAGGTAGATCTCAGTCTTGATTTGACCACTTTTATATATGTTCTTGGACAAATTTGTTCTTATCAAATGTGAATGAAGTAACTCTATGTCTTTGCCACTTTTGTCTCTTACATTAATTGCTCTATGCTTTGAATGAACACATATCAGTTTATTTTATTGTATTATGAGCAATTAGAGCATTCAGAACAAGTTTTAACGTTTATTGTTGTATGTTCATTTCAGGATATGTTACTATATGTCCGTTCATTCCATTTCATTGAGAATAGAGCACTTCAAATTTGAAGAAGCAAACCGAACCTTTGATCGACCTAAACACATAAAAAAGTTTCAGCGTCGAGAGGAGATATGTTATCTCATAAGTAACTCAGTGAGTGTTTTTTAAGAAGAAAATAAAATACGAACAATCGCACTGGTCGTAAAAGATCGACTTTCATGCTAGTTCTTGCTCAAATTCGAATATTAATTCTTTCATGACAAGTTTAGTACACTGTCAACTTCATCTACATTCTATTTCATCCCAGATAAAATAAAGTATAGTACCACACCGTTAGATACACAAATACAAATAACTTCTTGTATTTCTTTATTCGCTCATCTCTAATGTTAACTCCATTCTCCAACTTCATTTTTTTTGCAGCAAATCGTTGATAACGATCTTTAATCGATCACTAATAGTCGGGTTACATCATTGAAAGTACCTGCAAGAACAACCAACCCACAGGGGAAAAAAATTTTGTTGCTCAATCCCATAACTTAATTTCAACTTCACAACAACTAATTATCCTATCTTAAACGTTTTGCATCCGAGAAACCTTCGACCTGGGTTGCGATGTGTCCATAAAGTTCGAATTAAAGCAACCTCTCCACAATGGCACATCGAGAGTACTAATTTCACAGAGAATCCATGGCAACGAAAGAAATTTCTAAGTGAAATCTTAAAAGATAAGGGCAAGATGAAGATGGGAAGAATGAATCGAAATTGTTGAGGAAGATCACCTAAAATCGTTTCAATTTGGGGGGTAAATACCTAGCCCTAATTTTTTGAATTGGAAATTGGGGGAATGCGAATTATGTTAACCATTCTTTTGCCATTTAATCTGATGAATCGGATGCCACGTAGGAAAAACAATTGACCCCGTAGAACGTCCAGTGACAAAATGTATCACAATGAGACCAAATGAAACAATTTGTATCAATTCAACTTGAAATTTTTTGTACCATCATGAAATAATTGTGTAACTTTTTGTATGCATGGTGTAATTACCCCTGAGAAATAATGGTAGAATCATTTATTCATTTATACGTACATTGTGCCTATATGCACAATCTTTTAACTCGAAGCAAATTAACCTACTAATCAAGCTAAGTTGAGGAAGATCTACTCAATTTCTCTGAGCACTTAAGCGTGTGCAACTGTGGGCGCCGCAATGCAGATGCACTGCACGAAGGGACCGAGGAACGGCGGCCACGAAACAAATTGGGCCAGTGGCGGAATGCCCGGCTGCGGCGATCGTAATGCGTCTGCACTACATACATCCAATTTGCGGTGACCACTGATTTTTTTATTTTCGATTTTATATTTATAAATTAATTTTAATATTTGTTTTTTCTTATTGGCTGGTCAAACTGCAAATGGGTGAGTCATGGGTGGGGAGACTCACGGGTATGTAGCGGGTTTTTTTTTCAATTTTCTTTCTATATATACCTTCCCACTTCACTATCTCATTCACTACTTCACCATCTCATTCACTTCTCCAATTTTCATTTTCAATTCTTTTTATTGCTATGGATCCAAATTTGGGGAATCTTATTTGGACCCAAAAAATTTCAACAATTTTGTAGCATTTTTCCGTGAAAATGGTTGGGATCCAAATAATCCGCAAAGTTGGCCGGATAATTCCTTATCCTTTTCGGTGACGATGTCGAACGAAAGTCTCATTGACCACTCGGGGATCCACGTTGACGACTATGATGTCGACAATATGCACCCAATCGACGAGATGCAGTCATTTCCTTCGGTGCAACCATCCCATTCGGCGAAAGGGAAAAATAAGAAAACAACTTCCACTGTGCATGAAGGCGTGAAAAAATATGGGTTGGAGGAGACAAAAGTATTGACGCGGTAAAGAAGAAGGCCAAGTTATGAGTGAGCAAAATATATGAAATCCGAATATTTGATCCGAACCAAACTGAAATTTAAAATTTAGTGGTTCGGATTTTTTGAATTTTCGATTCAATTCAGATTACATTTTGGGCAAATTTCGAATTTTCAGATTGGACATATTAAAAACATAATAAATCTGAAATCCGAAATATATTTTTAGTAATGTAATATATACATATATATATGGATGTATTCAAATACGAACCCATTATTTTTGTTGAATTAAGACCATTTATAAATCGTTAGATATAAGAATCCAACCTTGTAGATGGTGCCATGTGTCAATTAATTATATATTATTTTTAATAGTAAGGACTATATTGTAATTTGTTTTATGTGGCTATATGGAAACCGAAAATTATGGTAAGTTATATCTTCTATGGTACCAAAAATTATGGTAACTTCTATATTCCATTTTAATAGATTGACGTTAGCATATTTATTATTTATATTTATCTTTTAAATATTAAATATTTATATGTGGTAAATTGTGTGATATGATAGAAATTTTGTATATATCAATATAGACCTCATTACAACAAGACTAACTATATCATCATACTATTTATATTTGTATCATCACAACACATATATCATTCTTTACAGAATAACATTATTACGTGAACAATCACATTACTATTACATCATTACACCGAAGATAAAATATCATCATACAAATAAAATCACATCATTATATCAACAAAATGACAAATAATTTATTGAATATCATTACAATAATAAAAAGGACTCAGTATACATATTAATGTTGTATCATCACAGCACAGTAATCATGTTTACAGAAGAAAAATATCGTGAAAATAATCAGGTTACAGCTGTATATGGAGAAGATGTGTTGAATCATTTAGTGGAGATTTGCAGTTTATTTTTCCGAAAATCTAGGCACCTTCTGTATTTTTCCGAAAATCTAGGCGTCTTCCTTATTTTTCTCACGTGGTATATTTAAATTGGACAAAATTAACCCTTTGATGATATATTTCAACAAGTATAATGATGCTAGTGCTTTACTAATCCTGACCGTTGATTTTCAAATCTAATGGTATGTCTTTAGTCTTAGTTAAGTACTAATAGGGTAGTTTGACATTAGTGCATCCATATTAATTAATTAATTAAGAGACTCAATTTTACAATCTTATTACATGAACATTGAAATATTATATTTGCTATACTACCAATCTTATTGGTACTAATTTAGATAAATGATTTTATAATTTTCAAATTTCGGATTTTTGGATTTTCAGATTTTTTCTAGATTTTTTGGATTTTTTATGCAATTTCCGATTTTCAGTTCGGATTTCGGATTTTCGTAGTCGAATTTTCGGATAATTCGATTCGGTTCCGATTTAAATTTCAGAAAATTTAGTATTTTCGGATCGGTTCGAATTAGGCAAAATTTTGAAACGAAATCTGAATGCTCACCCCTAGGCCAATGGGAAGACGAATGCGAGCAATGCACCCGCTAACAAGGCTCTGGACTCGGATCCCACCTTGCAAACGATTGGTCAGGCAATGTTGATAAAGTAATACTCAAAAGCACTTGACAAAGACACATCAGAGATGTCCGAAATAAGAAGGTGACAACATAAAGCCTTGGTTCAGCTACTGCAATAAAAACTAAGACTTTGAAATTTGTATTTATTTAATTATGTAATTTTTGATATTTTATTTATGTAAAGTTAGAAATTTTAATTATCTAAATTTCAATATTTTATTAATGTAATTTGTAATATTTTTATGAATTTTAATTAAGTAATTTTTTAATTATTTATTTTAATTTTATAAATATCATAATTTAATAAATATATAAAATTAAAAGAAATGATAAAATAAAAATATGATTATGGCAGAGCTTTTGGGTGATTTGTGGTTGTTACGACTAAAACGTAACATAATAGCTAAAAATAAAATTGAGCACTTATTTTTAGAATTAGGTTCGTCAATGCTCTTAGCACTTCTTTCAAATTATTATTTTTTATTTAATAAAAAGGGCTTAGGAAAAAAAAAAACATGCAGGGTATAATAATTCCGGGCAGTTTAATCTTCCACTGTTCCATTTTGTTCCCCTTCCCTCAAAACAGTGGCGCAAAAAACCCTCAAATCTCCAATCAGAATCCTACGCCAATGAGAAACCCCAATTCCTACGCTTACAGAAGCACCACCGCCGTCGATTACGACGATGATGAAGACAACGATTTCGACGACAATGATGACAACCCCGACAAGACCTTCGGCCAAAACGGCAATTTCTACAATTTCGAGAACTCCAAGAGGCACCCTAAGAAGCGAAAGCTCGAATCCTTCGTCTCCAACTACGAATTCGCGCCGCGCAGCGAGGCCTGGAGCGAAGACGAGAGCTTCGTGCTGCTGGAGGTGTGGGGCGAGCGCTACATGGAGCTCGGCCGGCGGAGCCTAAGGGCAGAGGACTGGGTCGACGTGATGGAGAAGGTGGCCGAGATGAGTGGGCGCGAGAGGACGGAGGGGGAGTGCAGGAGCCAATTGGATCTGCTGAAGAACAAGTACAAGAAGGAGATGGTGAAGATGGAGAGCGGGAGTGTCAGCAAGTGGGTGTTTTTTAAGAAG
The DNA here is from genome assembly GCA_034509125.1 of Monilaria moniliformis. NCBI lineage: Eukaryota > Viridiplantae > Streptophyta > Magnoliopsida > Caryophyllales > Aizoaceae > Monilaria > Monilaria moniliformis. The sequence continues at coordinate 33,187 of JAYDZE010082167.1, forward strand.
ATGGATGCGTTGCTGAACCTCAGGACCAGAGGGTATGGTGGGTTGGGGTGTGGTCTAGATTCGGGGGAGTACGTGTTTATGAATCCGAGGGTGTATTTGGACAGGTCGAATGTGTTGGATGAGATGAGGGATAGCCCGGGGCAGTCGGATGAGGATAATGAGGATGGGGGTGATGATGATGAGGAGGATTTGAGTGGGGATGATGTGGTGGATGGTGAGTCTGCTAGAATGTTGGCGGATTCGATTCAGAAGTTTGGAGAGGTGTATGAGAAGATTGAGGAGAGTAAGAGGAGGCAGATGGTGGAGTTGGAGACCATGAGGCAGGATTTTCAGAGGGATTTGGAGTTGCAGAAGAAGCAGATTGTTGAGCGTGCGCAGGCTGAGATTGCTAAGATACGAGAAATGGATGATGACGAGGATGACAACACTGATACTTCTGCTGAGAATTTTGGAGATTGATTCAGGTAATTTTTCAGTTCAACATATAAGTGGTTATGGCATCTTAATGGTCTTCGTGGACTGGTTAATATTTGCCTTTATTTGGTTGTTTGTGGTGGCCTTTCAGTTACATTACATATGGTTGTGGTTGTACTTCTTGATGAATGTAAATTTTAAGGTGAAAGCTATTGTCTTCGAATGAGATTTCTTGATAGAAAGTGTTCCTTACCTGTGTCTTAATAGTTCTTATCTTGAGTTATGACAATATTATTTAATGACAATGCTCTTTAAATCTCCTTTAGACTTGAAAAATTGCATAATCTGTAATTGCTGTTTATCTTGACGAATTCATCTTAATATTAATGCTCTTTTCATGAGTTCACAATTTTGATTTCTTATATAGTAGCTTGTCCCTTTATCCATTGTTTCAAATTAGAGAGATTTCTTTAACTTAGTAAGCTGGTGACCTTAAATTGAATGAATTGTCTCTGTTATTCTTTTTCGTATTTCCCATTGTTGTAGTTATTAAACTTTGATCTAATTATTTTCTAGGACTGTCCGTCAACTTACCTAATTTATTGGAAATAATCATCATAGTGTGCTCTGGAGAATTTAGTACTGATGGGAACAGGGAAAAGGAAGATATTCCTTGAGTAGGACGAGATGATGATTGTTCAATTTTTGTTGATATCTATAGGAATATGGTGTACCTTACATATAGTTGCTGAGAAAGAATGTATAATGCTGCTTCATAGCTGGTTTTTATGTGAATGGTTATAACTTACAACAACTAGTTCTCTTCATGAAGAACTGACAAAAGGTTTTATACAATGAGAGTGCTCTTTTACAATTCCAACTACCTTGCATCAGTGGCTTTCTGAATGGTAGCCAGAGTGTTACACTAGAGGAGCTAAGTTATAGAGAAAAAATTAATGAAAATAATGCTTTGCAAAATATCGTAGTTTCTTTTTAGTTTTTGCCAATTCCCTTTAGTTACTTCATTTCTCTTGAACTTCTCCAGTTTCCTTAAGAAATTGGGAATGCATAAGCAGAGGTAATGCCTCTGATGAAGTGTTGAATCAGTGAAAATGTTAGTTTTTTTTTTTTTTTTTAATTTAGGAATTTTGTTTCTCTTTCACAATTTAAGCAGTGTGTTCACAAAACTTTTCTTTCAGTGCCGGTGTGGCGCCTTTAGTTTCCTTTTTTTTTTTCCCAATTATTTTTAACCCGTAATAACTTGATTTCCTTTTCCAAATATTTCCCTCCCTTTTCCTTAGATTTGATAAAACTTCCATTTTATCCAGTAAATGCGGACCCTAAGCTCTGCTTCGGTGTGGCTGGGCTTCAAAAACTCCATGACATTCAACAACTGCAATACTTAAGTCATTGGGTTGGAAGTGTGTAAGTGCTCGAATTTCAACAACCACTAATGTTTCGTTAACTAGTATGGTTATACATGGCACACTTTTGAAATTGGTTATGCTTATGTAGATAGATGGTAGTCTTTATGGAAGTCAATCAATAAGAGAGATGGTTTTTGGTGTCCATTTCTGTATGGTGGAAGAATTGTGATTGGCAAAGAATGTGAAACCGACCTGTCGTATTATAAGTCGTTGGTAGTTTCTTAAATGGTGTCATAGTGATGACACTAGTTGGGGCTACATACTCCTGTAGTAGCTGTACTTACAACTATGATATTTCCCATATATTATAGCATCAGGGTGAATTTAGTTGATCCTTCATATTGCTCATTATATGACGTAAATGATGATCATCGAGTGCTTAAGTTGCCAGTATAGAGTTGTTCTCCATTCAGATTTGTATATTGTGGGATTGTGGACGTTAATGTTGTTCATCTCCACTCTAGACAAGATGTTCATTGTAGAAAAAAGTATACATTAAAATCACCCTGGGCCCAACTTTCCTTAAGACAAAGGTCAAAGAGATAGCAAGCAAGCAAGGAGAGTCATGAGTAGATTTGAATGGATCAGCTCAATATATTCAGTGTGTTAGAACCACTATGACAGGTTTTTCTTTTGTGATACATGTAAGTGTTAAAATGGCTGTATCTTACAGATTTACAGTGCACTGGATTCACTGTCACTTTTCACTACTCACATCAATTCATGAATGAATCATTCATTCAGTATGTTACAGTTGATAAATTTGTGCAAAAAATTGTTCCATATGTTGCCGGACTTTTTCATCTCTGCCCTATTTTCCTTTTCCATGCATCTGTGGCTCTAAAGCATGAGGTGCCAGTGTGATTGCACCAAACAACTTCCTAGTCAGACTATGGCTTTATAAGTAGCTTGTTGGTCTGTGAGGTTTATTTATTATATAGTTGTCGTGCCACCTTAATCTCTGGCGGTCATAGAGAAGTAAAGTTGTCTTACTTGTTGCAGTTTTTTCATGCTTGTAGAAGGTGACAAGCTGAACCCTGGCAAAGAGGCCTGAGTGATTTCTCTATGCGCAGTATAATGACATATATGCAGGTAAGTTTTTCTGGATGTACTAGAGATTCTAGATGGGGGTGGACATTTGAATCCGGTGCATTGGTTTTCAGTGAAGCCAATATCTCCATGTACGTTTAAATAGTAAACTCGAGGCGGCTTTGCTGTTGCAGACTGCATATTTATGTGTAGAAGGATACTCCTTGTTATGCTAATATGTTGTCAATATTTCCAGGTTAAAAAATTTTAGTTTCAGGTTACCTTTACTTTGAGTTTTATTCTAAATCTCATTCATTATGCATTAGGCATCACGTACTATTGTAACTTCCATTCACCATTTCTATGCTTATACAACTAGAGTTGGAATGCTGTCAATCAATTCCTTCTTTTTCTTTATTAAAAAATGGCATCAGTTCAAATGTAACTTCTGTCATATTCATATATCTACATAAATACTAATACCTTGCAAATGACGTGTATATATATATAGGAATATATTTATTTTTGAATCATTCCTTATATCATAATTAAGATCAAATCTTAGCCATTTATGACATGTGTTGGCTGGTGTGAGAGGGAGAGAGGGACAACTGACTATAATTGATGTTTGACATTTTTGGCCCTTTGTTGAAGTTTACATAAAACTATACTAAATTGTCTCCTTGAATCCTAGCGGTCATCTTTTCAAGGGCTGAGATTTGGATTTAGTTATGATATAAAGGTATTGCTTGCACCCCTAATGCTATCATATATAAAGAACCTATGCTCGTTTAACTTCAAAACTTCTTTTAGGACTAGTTTATGTTCAGTTTACACTAATGCATTTCAAAATGTTGCAACACGTTATTGGCTAAATGAATGTATGATTGTCGTGATTTATAAATATTTTCTAGTTTTTGATTCACAAGCATATGAAACAAAACTCAATTTAATAATTGTATATGTACATCACACAATCTACCCGATAAATCAATCAATTATTTAACTAGAATGATTTTTTTTTCTTTTTTATTAGAAGATGGAATACGTTTTGGTAGACAATCAAACGGATTTTGGTCAATTATTTTAAGTGGTCAATTTAATAATGATTTGGCAGTGTCTAACAATTTTGATCAAAATTAAGTGAACCTACATACTTACCTACCTAACATTTACTGAACCTACAAAATTCATAATTTCATCTAATTGTACGGAACTACAAAAAAAAAAAAGACAAATAATTCAAATATTTCATTTAACTGATTAGAATAATTAAAACAATTAATTGAGGAGCACAGCAGCACGCCTATCTATATAATTATAATATAAGCATGATTCGGCAACACAACACTACATTACCATTTGGCGCCACTTTTTGACCTCCCAACCAGTAAGCCCTCCCCCACCGAAAATCCAAAATGCAGCGGCAGAAATCGATACTCTCCTTCCTCAAGAAACCGGAGGCCTCCGCCGGAGCCAAACCCGCTGTTGCCGACGGAGAAATCAGAGGAACCGACACTCCACCCGAGAAGGTGCCCCGTCGGATATTTTCGGACAGCCGCCCTTCTGTCTTCTCCAGCATTAAGCACAAGTTCGCAAAAGCTGGAAGCTCTACAAACTCTTCATCTAACACCAGGTACGGCCGCTGAAAATTTATCTTTATTTTGCGTCTCGAGAACTAGATGCTTCACAGAAATTTTTGGCATTTGTGTGATGTTTTATGTTGATTCTCTGTTGTTAGTATGAGTGCCCAGCGCCACGGTCTTCATTATACTTTATACTGTTTCATGCCAGCTTTAGCTTTTCTCGTTTTACTGTAATTCAATGATTGTGCTGTCCCCCCCCCAATTTTTTAACTACGTCTGCATATAGTAGAATTGTGATATTGATTTATGCTGGCTCGAGGTATGTAAAAAAATGAAGTCTGGTAGCATGATTGGACATATATCATCAAGTGCTTTGTCATATTTTGCTAACAATTGCGGGGGATGAAAAAGGAAAAGACGTATTCCCCCATAAATGGCTAACATATGTGTTATGTAGAAGTTCGATCAAACAATTACTGAGTTCGGTTCAGCATATTTATAATCTTTTTACTTTTTGTGGTAAAACGTGATTAGGCAATTGCAGAAGTGGCTTCAAAATATTGGACTACTGGTTTGGTCAGGGGCGTGAAAGCAAGAGGACTTCGGTGCTCCTATGAAATGGAATGATAAAACACTTCAGATGTTATAAAATATTATGTACCTGAAACTTGTGGTTTGGTTTATGCACAAATGGGTAGTAATGTATTTGTAAATTTGGGTGCTGAGGAATTCCCTCTGCTAGTGAGTTCTGAAGAAAAAAATGTGACCTTGCAAAGAATTCTAGTAATGTACAATTGTATATACAATCTCTACTGGTGCATACATTATGATAGTGGAATTTGTATTAGCAGTTAACTAATTTCTTGTATTGTTTTGTAAGTCATCTATACTTCTTATGAATTATGATTTTCAGAGGCATTATGTTGAAGAATATGTCAGCATGCTCTGGTTCATGTTCAAGTACAATATATTAATTGTTTAGTGGAACATGCAGGTGTGGTGGGGATGAAAATTTTACTATTCAGTCTCTTCCCCTTAGGTTTGATGCATCAGAGAGTTCTGGCAATGGATATTTGGTCTCCAAGCAACCCAATGAACAACATGTGCTAAATGCCAATGGAACAGTGTGTCCTGAAGGGGACAAAGGTTCTTTGTTTCTAAATACTTTGGAAGATGACTTTCTTGGCCCAGAGACACCAGGGATGAGACCGCTTGTCCCTAGGTTAAAGCGAGTGCAAGAGGATATCTATAATTTTGAGGAGAAGGCTGATTTTTCTTTGCAAGATAATAGGAAAAGATTGAAACTTCAGCAGGCTTCCGATGGTTCAAAGAAAATTCATGATGAGGACTATGATACAATTAGCAAGTTTGAATGGTTACATCAATCCCGAATCAAGGATGCCAATGGGAGGAAGCCAATGGACCCTCTTTATGATAAGAGGACACTTTACATCCCTCCTCATGCAATGGGAAAGATGTCAGCATCTCAAAGGCAATATTGGGATGTCAAACGCCAGTACATGGATGTGATTCTCTTCTTTAAAGTGGTCAGTTTCATTTTTGTTCCATTTTCCTTTGCTCAGTTCGCATAGAAAGTCATTCCTTGTCTATGTTTTGTGTCTGTGAATTGTTTCATAGTGTTCGTGATTGTTTTTGTACTTGAGAGCCCTCCATGTGTTGAGTAACGTTCTAGATTAGACAAAATGCATATATGAGAAAATACTTTGCAATAGATTAATTTCTGTTGGGTTCTTTCTACCACAATCCCTAACTACAATATATGATTTTGAAATATTTAGTCATCATAGGAGTTACATGTTTGTATCCCATAAATTACCCTCATAGGAAGCGTATGACGCTGTTTTATGAAATGAAATGAATCAAGGAATTGTTTTATCTTGTATATAATGTTACTTCATTTCCATTATTTTTCCAAAACTATCAAAATCCTAGATTTTTTTTTTTTTTTGAGCAAGTCATTATCTATAAGTTATAGTATTCCTTAACAGCGGTATCATCACTCTGTACAGGGGAAGTTCTATGAGCTCTATGAAATAGATGCTGAAATTGGTCATAAGGAACTCGATTGGAAAATAACACAAAGTGGTGTGGGCAAGTGCCGACAGGTGAGCTGAATGTCTTCATCCATACACATGCCTTTATGAATATTTCTGTAAGAATGCTGGGTATTTAAGATTCCTTTTATCCATAAAGCTGATCTCTCATAAATTATTGCTACTTACTCTAGGTTGGTGTATCTGAGAGTGGAATTGATGATGCTGTTCAGAAGTTGATAGCTCGTGGGTATGAACAATTCTCCAGTTGCTTTTGTTCCTTTTAAAAGTATGTTATCTCAGTTGAAGAAGACTTGGCTTTGATATGTCTACTCCTTATTCTTCAGGATTTCCCTCTTTAGCGAAACGTAAATTGATAAAACATTTTATTTTTTGGCATAAAGCACCATCAGTTGAGGATATCAGACACTTTATACTGATTTTCCAGTATATGATAACTTCACAAACTACTCTTCTAATTTTAGAAGGTAACAACCTAACTACGGCAACTAATACAATGTCATTGTTTCTGTGGCATCCTTTTCGGAAGGTACAAGGTTGGTCGAATGGAACAGTTGGAGACATCAGAGCAGGCAAAATCCAGGGGCTCTACATCTGTAAGTACCTCACAAACTTTTGATTTGTACAATGTTCTGTCCACCTGCTGGAGATTAAGGATTGTATCATGCTGTTGTTGTCTTACCTACAAGCAATTTATGTATCTGCATTTCCTTGGTACAAAGAAATAGGAGAGTCAGAAAGTTTATTTTGAGTCATTTGGCTATAAAATGTCAGCAGTGCAACCATTTCCAACTTTAATCCGGAAAGAACACACTTAATGTGCAGCAATGATGATAACATGGTCTATTTAAAATAATTGCTGCCTTTTTCTTGATTTGATTATATGAACACTTCTGGGAAATGTGTTGTGAGGTTGGAAGGGTGGTGGTAGAAAGCTTAGGATGTGTGGAGGTGGGTGCACATACTTGAGTCTTTCTCTCTCTCTTTCCCTTCTTAAATATTTCAGAAATTTTCCATCACATTATGGTAAGTGCCTGAGGCAAACTAATCAGAGGTGGTTTCTATAGGTCATTAGAAGAAAGTTGATTCATGTACGCACCCCTGCAACCACTAGTGAGGGCAATATTGGACCTGATGCAGTTCATCTTCTTGCTATAAAGGAGGTTAAATGTTGTGCTTTTCCTATTTTTTTTTCTTCATGAAGATCTGACATTATTTGTAACATATCATTGCTACCTATAGGCATAAAACTAAGATTTGTTGCTCCCTTGTGCTACTCTTATGTTTGCATCCAGGGTGCTATGCTGGAAGATGGTTCGATTGTGTTTGGGTTTGCATTTGTTGATTGTGCTGCATTGAAATTTTGGGTTGGTTCTGTCAGGGATGATGCTTCATATGCAGCAGTGGGGGCTTTATTAATGCAGGTATTCTCATCTATCTAGTGTTCTATATGAGATACTGGTGAATATGCTACCTTTTATAGCATAATGTGTCTTATCTTGCTATGAATTTCACTTTAGGTGTCTCCAAAGGAAATTATTTTTGAAGGACAAGGTAAAAGTATTTTATATACAGATTGATGGACAGGCAATTTTGTTTACATGTGCTTTTTCATGCTGATGTGTTTTATCTTGATTCTCCATAATAGGGCTGTCTAAAGACTCTCGAAGAGCTCTCAAAAAGTTAAATTTGACAGGTAATAGTCAAGAAAACCATTTTATCATGTCATGACTTGCACCAATTGATTTGTCTCATGTAAAATTCTCTCCAGTCCTAGTTTTCTTAATCCATTTTCCTTGCATAAACTCTCACATGCTGAAACCATCCTTTTCTCAGTGCACATTTGGGTTATTTTGTCTATCTTGTTTTATGATACTATCTTATCCTTTTATTTTGTTTTTTAATAAATAAATCTTCTCTCTTTAGCTATAGGGAAATAATTTTCTTTTATCAGTCCACTTTAACAAAATTTATTTTTCTGAATTGCTCATTCACATGTTTTTCTTTCCTTGTAAAACATTGACCGTATGGGTTTTAGACGCTTTACATGCTCAGTCAACATCATGTGGATAGTCTTATCAAAGTTGTTTATTAGATAACTGTATAGTTGTAAAGGCACTACTTTAAATAAAAATAAGTACCAAACAAGCAAGTGGGATTTTTTAAAATCTCTAATATCTGCAGGATCAACTTCATTCCAATTGAATGCAAGTGACGCTTTTGGTGATGCCTTTGAAATTAGAAGTATTATTGATGCAAATAAGTACTTTATTGGGTCTTCTGATTCATGGAACCGAGTTCTTGATGGAGTTGTGTACTGTGATCTTGCGTTGTGTGCCTTAGGGGGACTTATTAGTCATCTATCAAGATTGATGGTAAGGAGATGTATCTTAGTTTCAATTGTGTGCTAAGGCAGTTAAATTTTTTCTGCTTATTAACAGTTTTCGTTTGTGATGTGTTCAGTTAAATGATGTCATCCGCAATGGAGATATTTTTTCTTACGAAGTTTATAAGGGTTTCCTTAGAATGGATGGTCAGACTCTGGTAAATTTGGAGATTTTTAATAATAGTGCTGATGGTAGCCAATCAGGCTAGTGACTCTCTCTCTCTCCTCCTCCTCCTCCCCCCCCCCTCCCCTCCCCTCTATAGTTTGTGATATGAATGAATATATCTACAGGCACTCTGTACAAGTATCTTGATAATTGCATAACTTCATCTGGGAAGCGGCTCTTAAAGAACTGGATATGTCATCCCCTTCAAGATGTAGATAAAATAAACAAAAGGCTTGATGTGGTTGAGAACATGATGGTAAATTCAGAAGTCGTCTCACACATTTCCCAATTGCTTCACAAGCTTCCAGATGTGGAAAGGTTGCTTGGCCGTGTAAAGTCTAGCTTTCAATCCTCTTCTGTGCTTTCATTGCCCTTACTTGGCAGCAAGTTATTGAAACAGCGAGTAAGAACTTTTTCCTGAAACTGATCGTTTCTTTCTTTTTGGTCCATAACTTTTTTGCCTACTTACAGTAAGGTAAACTTCACTTTGTCTCCACCTTTTGAAGTATTTCTTTCTGTATCTTGTCTTTGAAAAATTGACATGAGGAAGTTCCATAAGTTCTTAGCTTCTGTATTTTCTTAATGGAGACCATTGCCTATTCCCCTGATTGGCTTTAATATTTGTATCTCTATTGAATATTGATGGATAACTAATTGAATAGAATGGATTTCACTTGTTCAAATGGGTTTAGATGGCTTCACGCTGGACAGTATAGGTTTAATTTAATTATTCATATCTGGAAGCTCTGAGAGTTACCGTCACAATTGAAGCCTTCACTTTTTGTTTAGTACATTTGGTTCTGGGTAAGACTTCAGCTTCTGACAGTATTGAGGTAGTCGTCTCCTTAATTCATAATTTCTGCTTTGTTCACCAAAATCTTGAACCAGAGAATGTATACTTGATGATGCTTCAAAAATCACAAAAAAATGTACTTGACTGCATGGAATTGCACAAAAAGTGTACTTACTTTTGCAGCTAATTATTTTTATATTTTGCATTGGGAATCTTTAAGTTTATTTTGCATTCCTACTCAGTGTGTCATTCCATTTCAATTAGCATGTCCAGCTTTTGACACATCATGCCTTGAAATAATCAAAGATGAACCTGTGCTTCCACAGCTAAAAGCTTTTGGATCTCTTGTAAGAGGACTGCGAATTGGAATGGAAATGCTAATGCTTTTGCAA
>JAYDZE010082168.1:0-18341 GCA_034509125.1 Monilaria moniliformis
TTGCAGTAACAATTGAGAAGAGCGCTGTAAGTGAGATTAGTTTTTGATGATTCTGGCAGAGACACAAAATAGGTCTCAGCAGCAGCAATGCCTCTGCTTTTCGCTATCAGATCAAGGTGAATAGCTTGGTCACTCACTGTTTTATTCATACCTCTTTTCTCCATAGTCTCGGATAGCTGTGGAAAACAAATGACCGATTCAGATAATCTAGTGCACGTTTAGATAAGAATCGAGCTGTAAACGAGGAAAAATGTGAGCAAGCAGGTTAGGCATTTCGGTTGTAACTCAAAATGTAGTGTGACTTCAAGGGCTACAAAGAATCATTAATCCCTTAGAAACAATGGTCCAAGTTCTTCTTCACCAAACTACAATGCTTGATTCACTATAACTATTTCTTTGCCTCACATTTTCCACTTTCATTCACGAGTCTCGCAATTCAAACACTTGAACAACTCTCATCGATTAATTTGTTTGCTGTTCTAAATAAACTACTGCAGTTGTTTCGTCAAATTATATCAGTCAAGATGCACACTTGCACTCTCCTTCACATAAAGCTTGCACCATCCAAATTAAGAGCCCTAATCATCAATCGAGATAAACACACACACACACACAAAAGAACACAATCAGAAACTCCAATGCTCGATAACAAAGATCAACAGTTCACCCTATCAAAATTCCAAACCTACCACCAAATCACTCGTACACACATCAAAAACACAAAAAAATTAACAGAATTAGGGCTTGAAGGTGCTGCAATTAGTAATTACCTTGGCTGCGGGTCCGTACAGTTTGCGGCCGCGGAGAATCTTAACGGTGCGGCCAACCTCCCATTTGTAAGCACTTTTACGCGACTTGAGAAATTCGTTCGTCTTTGCCCTAACGCTCCTCTCCTCGCCGCCATCGCTGAGCAGCTTCTTGTACAGCGCCTCCTCCAAATACTTCTTCGACGATCGCTTCACTACGGTCTTCTTCTTCGCGAACTGCTGCATAAATGTCGACGCCATTTCCTACTTGGATTCAATCAATGCAGAGATTTTACAATACTGAAATTTGAATTTCAGCTTCGCATTTGGTGGAGTTGTACGCTAGCTAGAAGGGAAGAGTGGAATTGGAAGTGAGGTTTGGAAATGGAGAGGGGTGTTTTCGGCAATTCAAACTGTGGGTTGTATAGTGGGCTTATTTTGGAATAGAATGGGCCTATGAGCCTACTTTTATTGGGCCTTAAAATTTATAACGTTTCTTTTGTTGGGCCTCACGATTTTTATATAAATATTAATTTGGAGAGTAAAAATACACTTTTATATAAAATTTCATTTAATGATGTGTCATACAAGTTGGTGTAGTTATAGATTTTAGAAAAATAAAAAGAAAAAAATGTAAAAATTTAATGTAAGATATGATGGAGGATTGGATTTGTAGCATTTGCTATTAATCGTATACAAATAAAGATTGTTACTTTTTTTTGAATTAGCAAATAAGAAATAATTTAATACCATATTTTTCATCTGAATAGAATTTCATATAAACCTTGTAAGACCATAATAACATTAGAAGCTCTAATTACAACATTTGACATTTGAACATTTAATTCATGAGGATTATCTCGTCTGTAGCTTGAAATACCACATCTAACTTTTAAGCATAAGACTTCTGAGCATTACAATCTAGAGTTTTAAAGATCAGACCTGCGTTGCGAGCTTGTAAGCATCTCATTTTGGAGCTTCTAAGCAACTCATTTGGAATTTGTAAGACTAGAACTAACTTGTGAACATGATCTCGTTTGAAGCTTGAAATTAAGACCATAGTTGAGTTTTAAGCATTATCTCGTCTGGAGTTGGACAAACAATCTTTGACTTGTGAGCATTATCTTGTCTAAAGCTTAAAAGTCTAGAACTGAATTGTGTGCATCATCTAGTTTGGAGCTTAGAAGACTATCAATGAGTTTCGAGCATCATCATCTCGTTTGGAGTTTAAGGAACCAGAAATGAATTTTGAGCCTCATCTTATCTGAAGCTTTAAAAATCATAATTGAGATCCGAGCATCATCTCATCTGTAGCTTGATAGATCACCTCTCATTTCTGAGCATTATCTAACATAGCACCTCTAACTTCTAAGCATTATCTCTTATAAAGCTTGAAAGACCAAATGTGACACTATGTCAAATATGGAGATAATGACACTCAAATGTCATTTAGAAAGACCACCTCTGATAATTTCGTTTGGAATATTAGAGAGCATTATTAAATATGAAAAAAGATAGCTAAATTTTATAATTATAATACTTTTCAAATTGTAGTACAAATAATATTATTTGGAAAAAAATCATTTAATTTAATTGAACAAATTAAAATTAGTTAAATTAATTTTTTAATAAAGTTATAATTGGTTATTTGACGAACTAATCAAAGAATTTATATAAATAAAAATAGAGGATTGTGGGGATGCCGCATAGAACCCGGATTTAGGAGCTGACTTCAATCTATTTCCTATTTATATATGATGCTGTAGAATTCAAATTTTGTCAAACAATATGCATAATGTCTATTTTTATGGGCAAATTACGTTGAAGAAATAATTTATTAAGTCAAATTAAATTAAACTAATTTATATAGTTGATTGAATTAAACTGACAGTCCAATTCGAATTATATTACTTCCAACCACTACATCAAAAAACTTTCTTTTTTATACATATTTTCATTTGATAAAAAGTGAATATGAATTATAATATTAATAAAAGAAGATACTAACATAAAAAACTGATAATTCATTATTATAATATATGGAGTCATATTATTTGAGAACCTTAATGCGTTTAATTTGCCTTATAACCTGTGGCCATAAATGAATATATAACAGTCAATTAATTAAAAATTTACATATATAAACATAAAATGGAGAATTTTGGAAAATAACAAAAAATTCTTAGATTGCCATATAGGATTGTGAATTGTTGTAGTTGCTACATATGCAATGTCATATCAAATTAATAATAGATAGATTATACAATCTTCAAAATTTATTACACATGTCTCAATTTGAATTTAATAGTGAAAATAAATTGAAAAGTGACGGATGATAATCAAATAATTATCGTTAGACAATTTTCATTATTATTTTCTGATCAATATGATCAATATTGCCATGTAGAATAATTATGAATTTCATACGTAGCTTTAGTGAAAAATAGAAAATGAAAATTATTAAGCAAATTATTCTTTCATTAATAAATAATAAATAAATATATAAATTAAGAATCTATATATAATGGGGAATGAGAATAATGCCAAATAAGCGCATGAATTAAGGTGGTGTTTTAAAATGCATTTAATTCAATTAAATAAAAATTAAATCATATAATTTAAGAATGTATAATAATAGGACAGATTACAAATGAAAGAGAGTTAAAGGATTTTGAAATGGTGAGATTTAAGAATGCGTCCGATTATATAATAGATGAAGTAACAAACCAACAAACATTAAAAGAAATTCAAAACATCATATTTACTCAAGACTGCAAAAATCACAAAAATTCCTCATTAAAAAAAAAAAGTGGCTCTCTCTAAACTTTCTATCTGCTTTCTGTAATACCCTTTGTTTCCTCATAAAATCATGATGAACCCTAGCACATAAATAATGTGACTACACATAAATTATCAACAAAATGTACACCATCAAATAAAAGCTTATTATCGGCTCGATCATGAGCAAAACCTATACACAATCAAGAAACAAAAATGCAGGCTTATTATGGAGCGAAACCTACGTTAGACAGCCTCGTTCGGGCCGTGTTCAAACTTCTCCTTGTATGTACAAAGCTCAGCTGTTCTGCTTGGATGGTGAGGACTGCCCAATGTGCCTTTCTGCAGATTACAATTTTTGAAAAGTATTGTTAGATTTTGAATGATTTGGAGACGGAGAGGTGATGTGGGAAGGTATAGGGTTTACCTCCGGCTACAACGAGCTTTTCTACGCGTGATACAATGTGCTTTCCATAAGTGTACCACTTGAGTGCACTCAAGTGGACCTTGATGCGGGAGAGGATCAGTTCGTGGCTCTTGTCATCGCAAGTCTCGAGCACCTTCTGCACGACGTAGTTGCCAAAGGGATCTTTCATCATAGCCTGAAAAATTTATAGTTTTGGAGAAGATTAGAGCTCGGTGAGAATAGACATTTCCGACAACCAAAAACTGCCTCCATGTGAGGCATGCTTATCGGAGCTAGGGGGCGTAGACACATTCGATAGCAAAAAAAGGTGTGATGTAAGGTAAAAATTTGTGGAACTTAGGCAAGTTACAGAAAGCATGGCTACCTGTAACGGCTCGTTCTCTTCTGTTGAACCGAGTATCTCGTTCACCAAGAGTTTCCGCTCCTCAGGACCACCAAAAGTCAGGCATTTCTCAACAACATTAGAGGCGAATTTCTGCTGGCTCATCTTCACGATCTGTCCAGCCAGCTTGCTGATTATTGTAGCCCGTTCGTGGGGCTTACCATGCTCCACGACATGCTGCAGAAATAGAATATGAACGAAGCCATCTCGCTTAAATTAGGCTGGCATGGAAAGGCGATATAGGCAGGCAGTTTTCGAATACCTGAATGACGTAGTTCCCGTATTGGTCTTGAGCTAGCTTACAGACAGAGTTCATTATTTCATCCATGATTTTCTGTTGATTTTTCGGATCATCGCAGTGCTCGAGAACCCTCTGGTACCGGTCAAAAAGAAGTTTGTGTATGTAAGCCAATTGCCTGAGAAACGAGATGAAACTAAGATTGGACAAACGCGTCCTAACCTGAATCACTCGACAGCCATAAGGGTGCGTGGATAGAGTCACGACTTGCCCCAAGAACGATGAGATTATGAAATGAATACGATCTTGAGGGATGCACTCGATGCACTTTTGTATTACGTGATTGCCGTTTTGATCATGAACACATTTCATCACTGAACCATCGAGCTCGGCTGCCATCATAGCGCCCGTGTCCATATCAACCACTTCCAGTGCCTGTGATCAAATTCGATAACAAAATGGAATTCAAATTATTGTTAGAAAATGGAATCCTTCAATTACTTCCTACTCAAAATATGTTATCTCATTTATCCATTTCAAGATGAAGAGCATATACAATCATCTTGTATCATATGCTCATATATGCTAAGTTAGATTGCCCACAACCGGAAGTGCCATAACTCGATATATAGAGAGACGAAGCCGAAGAAACAAACCTTCTGTATAACTCGGCAGCCATACATCTGCAGAGTGAGAGGCAATACATGACAGATGAGATGCCTCGCCAACTCTTTTCGATGACCTTCAGTCCCGTGCTCGAAGAACTGCAGTTCAAAAGCAACTGATCATCCAAATTAAATAATTTTTTATAAATATGTGAAGTACTACCTTTTGTATGACATAATTCCCAAAAACATCGATCATTAAACCAAGAGCATTAGGACGGATTTCTGCAAGTATCTTTGTCTTCTCTTCAACTGTTGCTGTCTCCAGTTTCTGCTGAATGAAGCGACTCCCGAATTGATCCGTACTGAATAGAAAATGACATAAGTATCTTGGACTAAACGAGTGTCTTTTCCCTATAACAAGACAAAACAGAGTAACAGCTAGCTGCTGCTCGTTACGTACCTGAACTCAACGACATGACCAAGAATGTCTGAGAGCTCCAATGACTTCGTCTTATTGTTTTTAAGCATCTCCAACAAGGATTCGAATCTCCCTTTCGAGTTGCTTCCGCTCTGTGGATGCAAGGAACCAGTGCTTTCCCCCTTCTGAGTCTCCAAAGACGACTGCATCTGAGCACATTTCTCATTCTGGATCATAGAACTTCTCGAACTATCTCGTGAACTCTGCAATGGTTTGCCTTGGAACGAAGCAACATATGGGCTAAATCCAGGATTGCCACAGTACTGATGATGATTAACAGTACAAGGTTTCTGTAAAATGTGTTACTGATATTGTTGTGCTTGTTGTAGAAGCAACGCCTCGAGATAAGCTTTCTCCAAAGACTGAAAATTGTCATGACCATGGGAACCAACAAAGTGCACTCCTTGAGAAGAATTTCCGGCCACGCGAGCTGAATCTTTTCCATGATTTGACATTTTCTGGATATACTGAACTTGATGTGAATCCATGACCGGAATGTGGAACCCCGGCGGGTAGCTAGGTCTCAAGATTTGCCCGTCTCTGTTACCACCGGCCATGAGTGAACCTATAGAAATGTTTGAAAAGTATAATTAATGGGAAACTTTTCAGAATCCTATAAAAACAAGATCACGATATCAAGAAATGTAAGGCCCAACTCAAATATAACATAAACCATCGCCCGTTTTTCAATTCTATCATTAACTGTAAGGCCAAATACTCAAATGGTTAATTGTTTAGGATATATTTGAGTATTAGCTGCTGAGACATAAGAACATGATCCAAGGTTTTTACCAATTATCCCATCATGCTTTTGCTCGACGGGATATGCACCATTCCTCTGAGTAACATTACTCACACCAGGAAAATTATTGCTCTGCATTTGATTTTTCAGATCTTCCAACCTTGCAAGATCAGATAAGCTGTGTTGATGTTGAGACTGAAGATTGGTAGTCGAAGACGTCCTTCTTGGAAAACCTACACGCTCATTGATCGTAGGTTTCGAAACAGTAAGCCCCTTGGTTAGTCCATTACTCCTTGCTAAAGTTACATAGTTCATGTTACTGACCATGTTTCCAGCTCTAGCATTGTCGCCATAATGCTGCTGCTGCTGCTGCTGCTGCCCTGTCAGATTAATCCCCGAATGTGAAATACTCTGACCTCTGGACATGGACATATTCAATCCAGAGAGAGAAGAGGCAATGTCAGCTATCTCAAAGATACCAGACGAAGGAACCAGCATTGCGGAGCTCAAGTTGTCAGCAAGATGAACTCCGTTGCCAAGCGCCACAAGAGCAGGAGCTAGGGGACTACCCCCCGTCTCAGCCCTGCTACTCGTTAAGGATGCTACATTCACACAAGTGGCCAACGAGCTCGGATTGCTGTGAGTGTTGGATAAGCCCGTATAACTTTTTTCGGGGTGTAGAGCTTCAAATGATTCTGCTTTGTTATGTAAATCTGCTGTGCTGGAGTTAGGTAACGTATCTGCAACATCTGCAACTGAACTCTGGCTAGCAGGACGCAAAATAGTAGGCTGGCCACACCCTTCCTGGAGAAAGCCAAACAAAAACACATAAAGATGTGGCATTAGAGGGCAATATTTCCGCTACTCATTTATCAGGAAATTATTCTATGCACAAGGCTTCTTGTAAAATATTTTGAATACTCATTTATCATTAAACAATTATAATACTTGTTACTTTCATGAAAAAGAAGCTTTTAAAGTTAGAAAATTGTGTGTAAGATTAATCATGTCACAAGACACTGCCTTAGTCAATAACATACAGACTTTCTACTCATATTATGTTAATCCGGCATTGTTTTTAAGTAATGATCGAGAAAGCAATGATACCAAAACCGAGGGTGGGACAGCTAAGAAAGAACCTGAAGTATATCTGCAAAGCTCTTCCTTCTAACTCCCATTCCAGAACTTGACGCCCCCATCATACCTTTATCTAACGACTCAGTAGAGTTTTTCCTCGACATATTCCTAAGAGCTGCCTTCCTCAGCTCAATCATCTCATCTTCTGCCTTCTTCACAGACAAACCTACCGGCATTGAGTAAAGCAAAACCCCGCCGCCATTTTCAACCACGTTTCTGCCCACACCAAGACCCGCAGCCCTCACCCTCTGCGCGACGCACCAGTCCTCCTTCGACAACAGAGGTGGAGGCAGCCGAGGATTGAAGTTCTGATGCGAATAATAGTACTCCAAATAGGCAGGGTGGGACCGTATTTCCTCTTCAGTCAATACGCCAATGCTGCCACTATTATCAACACTACTACTACTACTACAGGAGTCGAGCTTCACGAAATTGGGATGCCTAAGAAGACTCCCTGCAGCGAGCAACGCACCCTCCACTGATGGAGGGGCGCTGCCGCTTCTGTTTGTGTCCAAACCCCTCTCTCTCTCGACAATGAAACCTTGAATTCGCTGCTGATGTAGCAGCAATGCTTCAAGCTCACTCTCTAAGCTAGCATTGATCTCCAATTTCTCATTCGAGCTCGATCCTCTCATCATGATACTACCCATACCTAAATCCCTCTCCACAATTCACATTGGTAGAATAACAAATCAATCCCCGGTTCTTCTCAATTACTCAACGCTGAATCTTCAATTTCCACTGAAAAAAAGCAGAAATCAAATTAGACCTAGAATCAAGCAACAACTGCAAAACCAAATCAGATGACAAAATCACACACCATCAACCTGAAATCTCTAAAATGTCGATGACCATCACAAATTCCATTTCAGAAAAATTCAAATCTCGAGTGGCCAAGAACACATCAAACTTCATTCATCACCGAAAAATCCACAATAAATCGGAAAATTAACAGAACGTAGAGCATCATGCATGCAAAAAAAAAAAAAAACTTACGAAGAGACCGTTGATGTGGGGTTGTTTGGGATCGAAAACGGTATCTGAAATCAGCGGTTTGACGTGTGGAATTCGGATATGTTTGCAGCGAACAAGGTGGAGTATTTTTACGAAACTGGAATGAAAGAGAATGAGCAAAAATTACTGACATTATGAGATGATTTAATAGTTTTTGAGATTATTTAGTAATGTTGGTTACTTGCGCATGAAAACGTGGGGTAAGTATGACAGATTTAGGTCACAAATTCCACGTGGTTTATATTTTTTTTGGGCAATTTCTATCAAGAATTTATTTTGTAAAATTTCGTTGCATGTTTGAGATAAACCCTATTTTTGCATGCACAACTACGACTTAGAATACGATGGTAGAATTAGGACTGATTTAGAAAAAAGAGTTAAATTTTCAAAAATTCAAGTAAATATTATTTTTATTATTTAATCTAGTGATGAGAGTTATCGTACGATTATTCATACAAAATATCTCAATAATTTAACGATTAAAAAAAATAGAAAAAACTTTTGTTTGCCTCATGACTGGGTAGATTTTGAATTTGTGACCTTCAGCTATAATTTGAACACTAAAACATAACATACAGTGAAAAACCATCAATGAACATTGTGAATGACTAATGGTGAATGCTTACCAATAAGTAGTGTCAAGTTTATAATTTTACTTATTGATTGATAGCTTTTCTTTTTTTTCTTCTTCTACGTGTGGCTTTTCCATTTTTATTTCTACTCGGCCCTAAAGTAAATATTTATCTAGTTTTTCTTTTACATAATAAAACGAAATATTTAGTTGGATCTCATCAATTTTTATTTTTATATATTATGAAATAACACAGTCGCATTGATCAGTATCAGCAAATTCAAATCAACATTTGCTGCCTCCAAAATCACCACCAGTGGTATTGAATCGAATCGAGATTAGACAAAAAGAAATGGACAAAAAAGAGGGGGTATTCTTGAAAATAATTTTACAAACTAATTTCATTTTCTATAATTTTACAAACTAAGCCTTATGGCCTCCATTCATCTCTGCCTGCCTCTTGCCATCCCTCCATAGCTGCAAAACCAACACAAGATCTGAGAAACCCTAAAAAAACCCGGGCCTTTTAGCCCTAAAAGAACTGTATCGTGGGCATCTTCTGCTCGTGTTTTGCATATCAAAGAGACGAAGGAAACACGAAAAGAGCAGAAAAAAAGAGTGTCAGTGAGGATTCTGTGAAGTATGTTGGGGAAAAAGACGAACTTACGGTGACTTCAGCACGAACGACGAGCTTATGTGGAACACTGTTGACATCAACTGATAGTTATGAGAAAGAAAAGGAATTCAGACTTCATTAGAGAATTATATCAAGATAAATGGTGGACACTCACCTTGGAAGATAATCGGCTGCTAGTTTTTCGAGTTTTGGTTTCAAATAGATACATTTCCTGCACCAGCTGGCCATCCTACATATCGAAATACTTCATATTCTCAGCCTAAACAAAAACAATGCATAAATAGCCAAAACAAGAACTTGTGGAAATATTTCTCGTTCTAACAAAGGACATCATGTGCTACTGAACCCATTATTCAGATATCAAATCCCTCAAGATTTGTTTTCTTGATAATTATTTTCTTTCGATTTCCTCCTTTGCTTTCCCTCTAATCTTCTTCTTCTTTCCCATTCCCATGGCTTCTGACAATGAGAGCAGATGATGGTTAAGGCCCTTACACAATTGGGGCGAGGCAACGGGTTGAACATTGGATGACTAGACCATAGGGATTTGGCTGTATGGCTGTATAATCTAGGTAACCAAATATTTCACTTATTTTTATCTTGATTTTCACATTATCTACCAAACAACATCACTAAATCACTGTCTTGATTTTTATTCTGATTTTCTTCTTAAATTCTATCACGATTTAATTATTTTTTCTTATTTCATTTAGGCTATCAAATGGGCATTGGTGTTTAAACTTGATCAATTAAATCTAACTCTACTTCATTATGTGTCCACATAAAACGTGGAAATCCCAAAAGTTGACCTCAAATACACACTTGAACATTTTTAATTTTCTAGGACAATCTTGATATAGTTTCGATTTGAAACTTTTCATATAGTTTGACTTATACTTTTATCACCACATATATGATTTCTTTGATACATTACGATAGCACAACTCATTTATTTTACCAACCGGTGTCCCTATGCCTCAGTTCCTAGTGTTCCATACTAATATGCAGGTGGCAAATATTGTTCGATCTAAATTTTGGTCAGATTTGGCTGTTCTTTTATAGGACGAAATAATGCAAGCCATCTAAGACGGCCCAAAAAATTTACGTAGGCCCACGGTGGCCCAAACTATTCACGTTTTTGGATGGGCAACAGGGCAAATACCTCCCAAAGATAGGCCCAGTCCTACCCAATTTCTCTCATTGGGTTGGTGGGCTCGAGCCAGGCTGGTCCTTGCCGGGCTCAAGGACTTTGCCATCTCAACATGCTAATATGAAGAAACACGTTAGTGCGGTAAAGTCTTAGTTTACAATAGATGATCTAGTCGATCAAGAAAAGGTTTTTGTCAAACAATCAGGATTGAAGTAGACAACATCACAATCCACAATGTGGATAAGTTTTTCACATGTAGGCTTGGGAGATGAAAAGACAGCATTTAGGCCCAAAATTGGGAGTTATTCAATTGCACCACATAGGGTTTGTTTCAATCTTGTCAAATGCCTTTGTCTGAATCTCAAAGTTCCTTTTCACCTAATAAGAGAGATCAGAAAAATCCCAGTCCTTCACAGGTCACTGTCACTGGAAACATGTAAAATACACACAACACAGTGAGGAGGGCCCCTCTCATCATCCATTAGATTTCCAATCATCTCACAGATTTTTTGCCATTAACAAAACTTGAATCAATATGTAGAGTAATTTCAGTATTCATTCTTGATTACCTTGGCAAGAATAGACCCTAAATCACTACCTGATCTCGGCTGAATCAGGATAGTCCAATCAGCTCGACTGACAAACCTAGGGATGTCAGTCCAGCCCGAACCCGCTGGGCTGGCCCAACTAGTGTCAGTTGGAATAATCTAAACTCGAGCAGAGACTATCATACATCAGAATCAATACACCAGCCATTGCTAATTAGAGACAATAATAAAAAGATTTATTGCCAACAAACTAGATTAATTGAGGACAAATGCTATACAATCTGTACAGAAGGAATTTGTGCATTTGGATATGAACGAACTATTTCGTAGACTGTGCATTAAGACGTGACGACGATTGGTGCACCAAGGTTTTTGAATGAAGTATCTAGTGGAGATTGATAGGATCTGCGAAAGCACGGTATAAGGTTTTCAAAATAATACTTACCATTGTGATCCAACTCATACTGCATATAACCGAGTCAAGGGAATTTGGCTGTTTTCAGGAGACAATACAAGATTAATGCGGGTTATGAGCTTTCACGTGCAGTAGGGAAGCTAAGTCCATCTTTGATATGACTGGTTGCCGTTGGCCAAAGGCATTTTAGCATATCAGAACCCAAAACCTGATCAAGAAAGATATTCCAACTTCAGCTGATATTCGTAGATAATATTTCAAATATGAAAGAAAACATTTCTATCGTCACTCAAATTAAAAAATCTTAAACAGAAGATGGTGAGTGTTATTGGATAATCAGACTTCAAGTTATCAGATTTGGCTTAATGCATTTGCCTCTCCCACAACACACCATAATCACATAAGAAAGACATGAAAGCATTGAGAAGAAGGTAAGGCGAGACCAGGGTTGCGTTTTTGTAAAAACCAACGTCATAAGGATGGTGAAAGCTCAGTCCAGATTTCCTCGCCAACCAGGCAGCTCGTTTTCCCTCATGGTACTGAGAAGTAAACCATTACCAGACCATTCATTAGAAACATTACCACTCTTGGATATGAGTGAAGTAGCGATAAATTGTCAAGACACGATCATTACCTCTATAGTTGTCATGTTATGAGAAGCAAGATATATATTCCAAATTAAGAGACTTCCAAGCGTCAAACTTAAAGCAGTAATCCACAATCCAATACCAATCTGAAATTACAAACAACTTGATGAAACATTCTTAAAAATCAATAGTGATTGAGGTTTCAAAATACTGTGGCTTGGTTCAGAGCTAAAAACGAGCTATCCTAGATTTTAAATGGCCGGAAAGGGACTAAAAAGTAGAACTATCAGTGCAGTATCTTGCTACGATTATAGTATACAACAAACATGGATAAGCTGGAGGTAATGACCTAACAGAAACTTACACGAAAGGCCTTAGAAGTGGAACTGGCACCAGTATCCCAGTCCTTGATTATGCAGCTTATTATGATAGCCTGTGAATGGAGAAAAATAAATCATAATAGGACAAAACATCAACTAATGTACATAGAAATGCATGTTTATGCATACCGCAGAGTATGTGGTTGCAGCAGTTGCGTAGAAGACTAAAAGAAGAAACGGCTTGTAGTTTCTCTGGCCCACACAGTTATTAATCCAGGAACAGTGGTGATCCTAAAAAGAAAATTGATTACAAGAAAATAATGGGACTTTGATGCTAGATAAGAAATGATATTCACACGTCCAAAAGGCACCCACCATCCTCAGAACACACCTTCTGCAGACACGGCAATGATGAGCTCTAGGAGGTTTGTATGTCGAACACTTATCACATTTCCTTGGAACCACACCCTGAAAGGCATTAATCCCAAATTCGAACGACACAAGCTTCATATGTATTAAGACAAATAATACAAGTTTGACCAGCGAAGTATTCTCACTTATGGCAGGAAATCTGAGATCACATCTAATAAAAATAAGAAAAAGGTAGAAAACTCGGATTTTCACTAGACATAGTTTCACAGAATTATCAGATTTTAACAGTGTAACATTTCCCTTCAACATAATATTTTTTAGCTTGTTATCTATGAGTAACATATGGCAAGAAGACTAAGTTATGCTGACAGTTCTCATAAGTTAATTGGTGAATAGAGGTATCAAATTATACATTTGATCTTTCTGTTTGCAAACGTAATTTTGTTATTGCAAGGAGAAAAAGTAAAATATTGAAAATTCATGTACTGACAATCTATGTGAGGGAAATTCAAGGACTAACACTGAAAATTGTTAAGCGTTGATGCCTAATACGACCCTAGTGATTATTATTGATTGACTGAATTAAAATATAACTACTAATCCTATAAGGCTACAGACTCAACATATATGCCCAAGCAAACAACTAAAACAAAACTATTCAATATTTGATAACATCTGCTACTAATGAACTAACTAAAATAATTAATAAAGCACTCAAATGTATCTTCTCTATTCGATTTATGAGATCCCTAAACTTCTCTGAAGCTTTAACACTTCGTAACTTCAGCAAACTGTTTACATGTTGGCCCTCACAATGACAGCAAAAGAAGTCTGAAAAGTAATAACAGCAGAAACACTCAATCTCGTCCAGAGGGAGGGATTAGCCATCTTCGGATAACTTAAACTGTCAGTTCCACCAGCTAAACAGAACATCGTCTCTGAAAACAAATGCACAACCTAATACCATGAATTGCCAGCAAACCCTAAGAATGATAGAGTATAATACTAATCTCGGTTTTTTCGAGTTGCTAATGCTCCATACACCTAAATTATAAATTTGTGGCTGACATTTTAGATGCTAAAGCATATCTCCAAATCAAGTAATACACCACTCAAAATCACAATGTTTTCTTCTTATTTTAAGAGAAAAATGCTATGAACTTTCACAAAATTCATCCAAAAACAGAAAAGCTAACATTGAAACAAACACAGATCGTACAATCCTGCCTAACTACCAAACATACTAAGTTGGCATAATCAATAATTCAATCTTCTCAGAAACCTAATCTATCCCAAGTTCATTCGACATTGCTAAACGAGTCTAAAACAGCTCACATTTCTCTTGATTTCTTGATCTGAGGCATAGTTCTCTTCAACATCAGGGAGAAAGCCCGATGGGACGCCGCCGGGATCCGCTAGAACACACACTAAAAACGAAAATACACACAGAGAAGCCAAACCAGTAAAGATCAAAGAGTTGAGAAATCCAGCTGAACTTTGTAATCCAATCCAATCTTCAATGAACACAAATACTGTCATGTAGTAAACGAATCCCACTAGAGTAATTACTGATAAAACTGGGATTGATACAAATTTTTTCAGCTTCATTTTGGGATAATTTTTCCAGTATCAGAATTCCGTCTGTTGAAATTTGGGGTAAAAACAAAAAAGCCCGTATAGAATTATGAATGATTTTGACCGATTTTAAATATAGTTTGACCCCTTTTTAATAAGACTAGCCCAATTAATCTAGATCTGTGAGCCCCAATCGACCCTAATTGCATTCCTAAAGAATTTGGACCTAATTGCATTCCTAAAGAATTTGGGGACTTTTTCAGTATTCAACAAGCAGAGGTATACATTGTTATTTTTAGTTGTAGACGAGTCGAGTCGAGTCGAGTTCAACTGAATATAAGCCTGCTTGAATTAGGCTTGTTAAGGTATTTGCATGCCTAATCTAAATTCGATTTCCTTTTTTGTGGACTCGAGCTTAATTAGACATCCGACTTCTGAGCTTTAGTTTGATTTGAACTTGACTTGTTAATTATGTGAAGATATATTTTTCTCTTTTTTTTTTTACGAGAGTCATTAAAATAATTTTTCAATTCGATAATTTTGAAGATTTTGTTTCTTAGAGTAATTTGAGCCTCCATATTTCATATCTAGTTTCTTGTCAAATTTTGATATTTGAAAGAAAAATAAAATGTAATTATTTATTCTAAGTTGTGATCGGACGTCAGTCACTCATCCTGATAAAATTCATATTGAAACTCATCAAAATAAATTATATTTGAAAAATAAAATCCATTCCAATATACCTGTTTTCTCCCAATTCCCAATTTCAAAATACTCAAAACCACTTTTCTTGTATTCACTAATAAAATGCTGAGTTCCAATTCATTTTTGCAATGCTATATCATCAATCACAACCCTAATCATCTTTTACAATTACATCACTCAAGCACCCCTCAAAATTTCACTGTGTCCCACCATATACTCTTTTAAATAAAATCAACCAAAACGATTCATCCAATAAAATTATATTTACAAAACTCATAATTAAACCTAAAGTGAAGCCAAACCACCCCTCTCTCTCTCTCACACACACACACACACACACACACACACACACACACACACACTCTTAACTGTAATAGCATCAAGCTAGTATAGCACTCTCTCCCTCATCTCTCTCTCTCTCTCTCTCTCTGATCTCTCTCCTATATATAATAACTATAAGAGCATCAAGATAGTTGAGCACTCTCTCCCTCATATCTCTCTCTCTCTCTCTCTCTCCCCCCCACCCCCTATATATAATAACTATAAGAGCATCCAGATAGTTTAGCACTTTCTCCCACAGCTCTCTGCTCTCTATCTCTGTCTCTCTCTCATAACTATATGAGCATCAAGATAGTTTAGCACCTCTCTCCCTCATATCGAGCACACAACCTCAGTTTAGCAATAATACTTAACTTCACTAATCCACCCAACTACAGTTGCCGCCGCTACCGTCGTCGACGAAGGAAAAGAGAAAGAATGAGCTTCTGCAAGAGACACGGGAGAGGGCCGCTGAGATCATTCCGGCGGAGCTCCGGCCGTCTGATGAAGGAGCGAAGGGCCAGATTTTACATCCTCCGCCGCTGCATCGTCTTGCTCGTTTGCTGGCAAGATTGCGTTGATTCTTGATAATATATATAACTATTTCATGATTAATATAATCTAGATTAGTTTTGTATTATGATAAAAAAAAAATTGGAGTCATAATAGAAAGCTGTGTGACTCAAATTCGTGATCTTTAAATTATAAGATCACTTATTCTGACATTCAGTTAATTGCGGTGAAAATTTTAATCATGATATGTCATTAATTTTGCATTTTCTTGTCGTGTCTAAATATACTCGCTAGTATAATATTGTTGATAGTTTGTAGCATGTGAATGAAACAAGATATCATTTATATTAATTGAGCTAGGATATATTCCACTTTCTAAACGAATATAATCGTTGTTGAGTTTATATTGAGTTAATTTAGTTGGATTTTCATTTCCCTAATTTTCATTGAGAAAACATCTTGAACTGAGGCTTTAGTTTTGGGTTTTTTGTGCTGTGTGTGTGTGTCAACCAATGATATTATTGAATCTATCATGAAGTTATAGTGATCATAATTTTTTTTGTTTTTCAAATTTAATAGTGATATAAGTTATGCAAGCGGGTGATCAATAATCAAATGACATATCGTCCATTCGCGTCATCTTTAATTTGGCAAGTCTACTCAAATAAACACCAAATATCAATTCAAGATCCATCAAAATTTGTATGAAAATGGACAAAAAAACCTCGCATGAATAACTCTGAAATCAGAAAAAACCTTTTATTGTGGTACCAAACACTTGAGAAATCTTTGAATTTGATTGCCAATTTGAGCTTGACCAATAACTATGTGTTTCTTTTAATGTAGTATATGAGGATAAGATGCATGAATAAATGTTTTGATTTAATAATTTGTCCCAATTGCTACTTTGCTTTTGTCTCATTGTCTGCCATTCATTAAATTTAACAAATATTCAATTATGTTGGTTTTCTAATCTTTTTATTTTATATACATCTTATTTTGTGTTTTTATTGATATAATACTTTGTATGATAAAATGTCATATCATAATACTAAAGATGTCTCATTTTTTTGGTTTGTTCTATCAAAGATGTGATATTGTATTTTGAAAAAGAAAAAAAAAATTAAACAATTTTCTTGAAAATCATTGATATATCTAAGGACTTCCATATTTGGAAATTGTAAATCTAAAAAAAAGAATTATTAATTTATTAATTCTCTCCCTCTCACACAGCGCGCACGCCCAAGTCCTTCTTTAGGTTTAACAATTAACCCTCAGCCTTTGCTGTGATTTGTAATTGAGATTGAGGCCAATACATACATATAGATATAATCTTAACACCCGGCAATCCGCTGCTCCATGGGTTGCGCTTCGTCAGTTCCAGGTGAATTTTAACATTTCGGGTTTCAATTGATATTTCCTAATTAATCAATCTCTATCCCCGAATTCCATGATCGCTTTATTATTTTCACGGAATAAGTCCCGTTTTATTCGTGATTTTTGATTGATTGTATTAAGAGTAGACGGAAATCGATGTTTGATAACCCTTGGTTACGGCTCATGGTATTTTGCCATTGATTCGGAGTATTTTAGCTGATTTTCTGCTAGCTATAAACTTGGTATTTTAGGAGATTTTGGATGGTTAATCATTTGATCGGTATATTTTAGAGTTATGTTGAATCTTATTTTGCAGATAGAAGTGCTGGGCGGATTGGGGGTGTTAACCCTGATAATGGTGGCGCGAATGACCCGAAGAACCTTAAAGTTAAGGTAAATAATGGTTTGCTTGATTTTGGATGGTTGATCATGACTTGTTGAATGCTTTGTATGTGTTCTTTTGCTAATTCATTAGGAAGCATGTAAGGAACTGGTGGAATAAGTTTTAAGCTGTTAACCTTTTCAATTTTTGTGATTCTATTCAAAGTTGGAAGACTGACTATTTGGCAAAGAATGCATGCCGTAGATTATAGAGGAACAATTTTGATGGTTGAATTGTATTCATTCGAAGCTCAAGACTTAGAAGGTGGAGATATGTTCAGGAGCAACTTTTTGGGGGGGGGTGGGATGGGCGGATGGGTGA
>JAYDZE010082279.1:0-24881 GCA_034509125.1 Monilaria moniliformis
TTTACGATTATACCCTTTGCTGATACAAATACACGGCTTTACTGATACACGCGGAAGCCCAATCTACACCGTTGATTCATCAATCGTGTGGTTTAAATTCAGTGTTAGTTAATCATATAAAGGCAAGTCTCACCCTAGAACTTTCCTATATATATATATGTGTGTGTGTGTGTGTGGAGTTAATTAATTACTTTTTGTTTCCACAATAAGGACCACCATTTTCCAAGATTGTTCTAAGGACATCTAAAAGTGGCAGCACAAGGTTTGCAATTGAGATAGTGACTAGTCCACTTTTGTGGTTTTGCTAATGTATTCATTTTCAAATTCATGAAAAATGCAATTATGGGATTTTGCATTTTAAGCATATAACAAAAGTTGAATACTATGGAAATAGTTCAGTATAGTCTAAGTATTTTGATTAATACCAAACTTTTTGATGATGAATCATGAGTCTTTTTTATTAACAGGGATTTAGTTTAGGAGGAATTGATCATTTAAGTATCAGTTTCGCAGCTACTTCAGATGCGCAAATATGAATAAAATAATCAAGAGTCTTTAGCTGGGATCAAGATTGTGGAAACATGCTAAGTTTTGAAGCATCGAGAAGAAAGGACAACAGATAATAACACAACTAATATGATAGTAGCCGAAAGATATAGTCCTAATATATTGTAATACATATCTAAAATATTTGAAAACTAAAACAAATTTGACAAAAATCTTACTAAGTTGTTTTAGTAGAAGTTTCAAATTCCCCAAAAAACATTCGAGTTGTAAAGGTTTTAGTCCGTAAGTAGTGAAAAACATTCAAACTCCACCACTCTCCCAATTCCTAAGTAAAAAATGGAAATTTTAAATAAATTTAAGGTGAATATAATTTTAAACCCCAAACTATTCTTGCACTATTTATTATATCCTAAACTATCATAAATGATTTTTTTAATCATGAACAATCAATTCTTTTTGTGTCAACCGTACCATATGTTTATTTTCTAGCACTGGAAAATTGGCGTTACTCACCAAATTGCCACAATGTGTTTAACTTTTATATTTTAATCGTTTTTGCCTTGTATGTTAAAAAAATATCGCCTTAAACATCAAATATTATATGAAAAAATAACATCATTTTGTCACGTAATTTTTTTAAATGACCGCGGCATATAAAATCGATATTTCATGGTAAAAATATCATTTTCAATAATTAAAAATATAATTAATAATACATGAATAATTCATAATTCAAAATAATATTTATCTTACAATTTAACATAAGAACATTTGTATTACATCTAACGATAATAATGATTTGTAAATGAAAGATAAATCTGAATTACATGTCGTTTTTGTGTGTACTTATTACATTTGATACGTGATATATCTTTATCTAAATATTGAAAAAGAGAAACTTGACTGATTTCGGCCAAGCATAGGAACACTTAATTAATGGCATTTGTTTCAAAATGGAAATTTAACGTAAACTACGATGTATGAAGTAATAATGTTTTTGGAATCTCATATCATATGTGTACATAATTAAAAATTTAATTATTTCAAACATGGATGTTTTTGACCATGATCGCTCCCTCAAAATAAGCAATTAATGTTGTTTAATTCGTCTTAGTGTACAATTAGGCCCACAATAATAATGACACTATCACATCAAACTTTGTGCACGACCAAAATAATTCATTACATTTGGTGTGTTTATGCTTTATTTGATCAATACAGCTGAGACGACACATCGTGGACACCCATACGATAGTATAATAATTAATGTATTCGAAAAGTAATAATACATTAATATTTATTTATGTAATAATTATTTTTCTAACAATTTACCATACTGTTACTGTTTATCGACCAAAATAAATAAGGCTCCAAACTCAAATTGGTTATAATTTAAGAAAAACAAAAATCAAAATTGGATTACGGCGCCTCGTTCAATTAAGGCTCCAAACTCAAATAGGACCGGGGCATTGATTTTTATTTTTTTTACTTTTATTTTTTATTTTGTGGATTTAATTATCTTTCATGTGGATTACTTTTATAGCTCAATTTATGTTTTTGCAATTAATTATTTATTATTTACCTTTATCTAAGATTTGATACATAGTACTTAACCTATTATTGACATTTTATATGATAGAAAAGAAAAAGATGGTTTCTTATTACTTTTGATCCGATTGTTAACTGAACCAATATGAGCAATAAAACTACTATTGTTCTACTAAATTCTACTATTGTCATAAATATAGTAAATATGATTCGGGTCGATCCATAAATTTCATACTAAATTAACGTTAGATGCAAAATGAATTTCTCTTTTATAGAGGGACTATCGAGCTAATTTTACATTAAACCCTAAACCCTAATATCTTTGTTTTCTAAATCGATCACATTTTTCTCTCTATCATCGGTCTGCAACGAAAATGGCATCCAGATGCAGCAGAATTTTCCAGCGATCTTCTGTTTCTGCCCTGAAATCGGCCATTT
Organism: Monilaria moniliformis; assembly: GCA_034509125.1. NCBI lineage: Eukaryota > Viridiplantae > Streptophyta > Magnoliopsida > Caryophyllales > Aizoaceae > Monilaria > Monilaria moniliformis. Next base: position 2,494 of record JAYDZE010082279.1, read on the forward strand.
CGAAGCCAGCTTCTTCTTCTTTCAACAGATCAGCCACCGCTCCATCCAATAGGCCATCTCTATTTACAAGTCCAGTGGCCTCTCCCCTTCGCCGGTTCTCTCTCTCAAGGTAAACCCTAGATTCTCTTACTCTTTTACTTTTTTCTTAATTTATCTGTTTAGTTTTTGTTGGCAATAACATTGAAATGACTGCGGGTGTGATAGGGCGCCGGCGGAGTTGGGAGGTGTGGCGTCGTTGCTGCCACTGCACAGTGCGGTGGCTACGGCGAGGATGACTTCGTGCCTGAGCTCGTCGTCTAGGAGTTGTCGGGCTCTTTCTCAGGGTACACTCTGCTGCACTTCTCCAGATCTCTAGTATGTTTTTTGTTTTTTGTTTTTTTTTGCTGTTTTGTTTTCTCCATATGAATATTTTTTCTAGTTAAATAAAATTTTGGATGTTCATGCTGCTTTGTGTTTCTTTATTTAAATGATTGAGCTTGCGGTAGGATGTTAGTCTAGAACAGTTTATTAAAATTCAACTTCTGGGAAAAGTATGATTTCAAGTAACTAGAAGTTGAAGGAGCTACATCCGTGTATTCTCTATCCTGTTATTGCTGACCAATGGAATGTGATGTACAGTGATTCTGTTCATCACTGTCACAAATTTCCCTAGACTATCATTTAATATATATCGGACTAAATATTGGCGGATTATTTATTCGAGCTCCTCCTACATAACCGCGTAGTCTCAGGAATCTCGTATCTGTTCTGAAAGCTCATCTTTTTTCTTGTTTTTGGTTTTGGGGGTGGGGCCCATGAGGGAGGTGGTTGGGTGGAAGTAGCAGTTTCAATGTTCTCATTATCTTAATTGCTAATTTTTTTTGCAATTTAGGCAATGATGTAACTATTTTTATCATTATGTGCTCCAGTCAATGCAATGTCATCCTTGTCAATAGGATAGGTTACTCCGTTATTTTCATTTTATCTCATGAGCTAGATGTAGGTGAGCTGAGGGAATTGCTGTGCCTTTTGCATTATCTTAGAGTTTGTTCTAGAAATATGGTATTAGATTGCCATCTAAGAGGATTCACTAAGTTGATTTTTCAGCTAGATATTGCAAAAACCCTCATTATAAATATACATAGTTGCTGTTATTGTACCTTTGCATAATTTTGTGGTATTGGCGTACCCTTGTTGAGGGCTCTCTGTGTTTATGCCCATTTCCCTGCCTTGAATGTTTACACGTGTTAAGATTTTTCACAGTTTTTTATGTGCATTTTAAGGAATATGGAGTGAAATTGGCATTCTTCTTGATTCATCTTGATTATTTTGCATCTTTTCTGCTAGTGCCTAATCTATCCATAATGCTTGATTTCTTAAGTTCTTTAGGAAACTGCATGCGAGCCATAGCACATCTCAAACTTGTGTTAGTTATGAATATTTTCAGTCCACATATATTATAAAAACATACATTTTATAATTTGAAATTCGGCAGCAAATCTGTGAATAGCAAAGCCTTGGAGCAGTTGTGTTTGGATGAATGTTGTAAATTATGTATAAAAATGCGCCTTCATAATCCCAAATAAGCACTATTATGTTTATTTGATTCATGGGAGGCGTAGACTAACTATGGGAGTTCGCTGATAACACCTTTCTATTCCACAAGGTGTTTCAATAGTACCTTACCATACATACACCAGTATGTCCGTGATACAAATTTATTTATTGTTAATTTGTTACATGACATGAAATCACCAGAAAGCAAAGTTACAAGTACTCTTAGCCTTCCACTTCTAGATTATAAAGAAATTCCTTGAAGTTGTAATAACATCTGAAACATGTTAGAAAAATTCTCATTTCCTGAAGTAAGCATCTATTCATTCCCTGACATACACCTTGATTTTAAGTTGGATGATTGGCTGGATCTTTCTTAGTCATGGTTGTTTACCTCATCCCTCATCTCTTCTACAACCTCCCTAACAGTAATGGGCTCTTTTCTTTTCGCCCGGAGGTAATGATCAGCTCGCTGACTGGGATATTTGGTTCCTGCAGGCACATGAGTTCCAAATGCTTGAAAGAAACACAAGAAATTTACAAGGTCTTCCATTATGATTCAGTGAATTATACTCATGTATAGATGCTTTGATTAATGTACTAAACCAACTAGTTATTAGTATTGAAGTGATAGATAATAAATTCTTCTCTTACCGGTTAAAGTACCTGCACACAATTTTTTATTTTTTTTAAACAGAGAATAAGATGCATCCATTTTTTATGTTGTAGAACTGAGCTTTTTAGAATTTGTTTCTGCAATATATTTGGTTGGATGATCTATTTCTTGAAAATTAAGCAAAATGAGATGTGAAGTTAAAATTAAGCAAAATATAAGCAAAATGAGATGTGTAGTTCGATAGGTATTTGATTCTCATGAGTGTAATTATTCTTGCTCGTCTCATATCTGAGTTCATATCTAGTCTCTCTGATGCCTGAACAATGTGATCAATGGATCAGATTTTTATAGTCTGAATTCATTATATAGTTCCTCTGATGCCTGAGAAATGTGGTTGATGGATTAGACTTGTGAAGTTTGAGTTCATTTTTGCACTCCAACCATTAGTCTTGGGAGCCATTTAGTGGCTGTAGAAAACTGTGGTGTACTTTAGGTTCTTGTAATGGTGCATAGCTTAATATCGGAATGAAGTTAGAAAATTTACGTCAGAGGAAGTCTATTTAAAAAGTTCATCTGTGAACCACTTGTGCTTTCTCAACATTCACTTGATTTGCTATTTGAAATGAGTATACCCAACTTCCACTCCATAGGTTCATTCTGATGTCCACAAGAACTCCTGAATTGCTACTCAGGGCAAACATTTTTAAGTTATGGGCCTAAATGTCTCAGCTCTTGGTCTTGTTAGTTACTTTCTCTGTCAAATTGTGTGCTGGGTTGACAAACATGGTAACATCAGTTCTCCTTTTTCCAGATGAAACTGATGGGACGTGAGAAATTTACCCAGAGGTGTGGCTTAGTCATCTGCTCTAGAGTTGCTTCTGAAGATATTCTCAATACTTATATTTCATGTCTTGATAATCAACTAAGTGACCATTGGCACATATTGGCCTAGCTTTTGTACGTACCCTCAGATGGAAGCTAACTTCTGTTCATTAAACTATTTGACTAGCATTGCTTGTAGTTTTTCAACAAGTGTATAAATGATATTGCACCATTCTTATTACATACGCAAGGTGTCTCCTTGTTTTGAATTTTAATAACACAGGTTGGTGGCATGAAACAGTTGATCTGATACTGGCTTCTTTGTTGTTTCTTATGTTAGAGCTTGGTCTATCAGTTCCCAGGTGAGATAATTGCTCACAGAGTTGAGGAGTTGTCATTGTGTGACCGGGATGAGATAAGCTGGTACTACATTTTCTTGCTTCATAATTTCAGCTCAAGTTTACAAGGCAAACACAAACTCATTGCGATGTGATTGTACCAAAAAACAAAGCAGTTTGATTCTGCTCTTGGATTTCTTCTCTTGGAACACCAACTTTTGGCTCGATGATTATATTTGATTGCTCTTTAGGCTTAGTTGCCCATTCGTTGTCTGCATTTTTGTGGATAAGATACTAGATAAATTCAATACATTGTTAACATTAATAAACCAGGATAGGGCAAATCTATGAACCATGTCAACATTTTGAACGAGGGAATATTGACAGATAGGATGCAGTTGAAATTTTACTGCGTTTTATTTATAAACACATACATCAACGAAGTACTACCAATTGACACCAAAACTAAATGTATACGTTCTTTCCAACTTGCTTGAATTGATTATATGGAGATGAGGATGAAATGTGATTTACTAAAGTTGATGAATAATGTAAAATGTTTGCTTGTCTGCATTTTCTTTACCAATTTATATGGATGTATTTCTATGACACATTGACATGTTTTAACATGCTTTTTGGATAAACGTAACAATGATAAAAACAAAAACTAATCTTATTATTTATTATTTGATTACCAGCTTCTTGGAAAAGTCATTAAAAACTTATTTGACACGTTTTATAAACGAATTGACTATTACTAGTTCTTACAAACGTACCAATAAACAGAGTCAACCCAACTATGAGCTTTTTGTATCAATCGGGCTGGCCTTGGTTACATTGTGACACTTGCAAAATTAATAGTTTTCTCTCCAAAAATCCATGCATCCTACATTCGTTTGTCACTTGTCAAATAAATTGAGCGATGGCAATATAAATACAAGAAAACTAATAAATTAGATGGTTGTAAGAGAATCCAACGAATGGACCAGAAATTTAGGCTGTGCTTCTCCCATCTTCTAAGCATACCATCCATTTCCGAAACAAGACTTTTCCATTTTTTCGTTTCTCAAACTCATCAACTCACACAACAAAGTGATTGACAAATTACGAAAGATCGAACAAAGAAGAAATCAAAGATCCTTGATAATCTCCGAATGATCAAAACATCAAAATTATTGATCAATGGAGGAATGCCCATTTCTGTTCATCTATAAAAAATGGCTCTCTCTGCCAGAAAATTGAGGTGTTGCATTTGTGCAATATTATTTCTTGATTGGAAGATTGGATAACTCAAAAGAGGAACTGAAGACGACGTCGCCGACCACCACCACCACCGCCACCGCGCATAAATCTGCATGCATGCAGACCAGAGAGGCAAATAAAGAGGCTGTAGAAAGAAGGAGCTTTAATGTTTCTGCACCAAAAAAGGAAAAAGAAAAGGAGAAATTGAAAATGGTATCAAATAAAAGGGAAGTAATAGAAGAAATTGCTGTGGTTATGGGATTGGTTTCTGTGCAATTCTTGTATGCAGGAAATGCAATTTTGCTGAGCATTATTTTGAAAACTGGACTACAGCCTTCTTCTCTAATCATATGTTCCACTTTTGCCACTTTTCTTGTGCTCTCTCCTCTTGCAATCCTCTTTGAAAGGCAAAATCCCATTTTCTAATCTCTTTGTTATTAATTGATTATGTACGTCAATTGAAAAATATAAGTAGAAAATATATAATTATATAATTTCCTTTTTTTTCTTCTTCTTGTTCTTGATAAATTCATAGTTGGATGTTCATATTGCAGGAGACAATGGCCTTCGAAAATCACTTACAAGCTTGTAATCCAGCTGCTTTTACTTTCCTTTGGAGGGTACGTATATATTATGTTATATTTTATTATGCTATATTTTGAAAATAATAGTGTCCCACTATTAATTTGTTTGCTTTTCCATAATCTGAAATATGATGGATTATATATGGGATAGCATTTTGGCATAGAGGACAAATTACGAATAATTAAGAAAAGTGGGTTCCATTAATGTAACATTTCACGTGGCAATGCCTTGTGGTCATATTGACACTTCGACAGGGCTACAATGGTAAAACGGTTAGGTGTTTATTTTCTATTGATTAATTAAATTATTAATTATATTTTATAGTCTAAACTTTCATTATTTTTTTCCATAAACTTAACTTTGATTTATTTAGCTTGAATTTTCATTTTTTTAGTTCATTTGCCTCAATTCTGATTTATTTTTTGTATATCCTGAACTTTAAAAAGAAATTCAATTACAGCCAAGTTAAAAGAATGAGCGTAAAAAGTGTGACTGGAATGATAAGAAAATTGAGTAGATTCTTTTTTACCCCAACAAAAAACAACGTCGTTCGTGTCCACATAAATTTTTCCCACTTTTGGCGTTGATTTTTTTTACTAGGCTATAATTCAAGATTTTCTCAAAGTTGAGGCTATAATTTTTTTTTTAAAAGTTTAGATATATAAAAAATAAATTAAAATTGAGGCTATAAACTGAAAAAAATTGAAAATTAGTGCTATAAATTATAATTGACCCACTTATTAACCAAGTTTTCAAAGCAATCACCTATATATATATGTATATTGAAGTAAATAAGCTATGTCATGTACATGCTTTGTGCTCCATGGAAACAAGAAAAACAATAAGACTAAGAAACTCATCACCCTCAAGACTTAATTTGAAACACCTAAGTAATATTCTCGAGCTATTAAGTACATGGGATATCTCATTAAATTTATTTAGATTTCATGATATCCAAATTAATTAATTAATCTCATGCATCCAACAGAAAGGAGTAATCATGTTGGCATACATAATTTGTGCATGCAGGGTGACAGTGTTTCAATCTTTGTTCATGAAAGGAGTCCACCTCACCTCACCAGCAGTAGCAACAGCAATGCCAAATCTGGCACCAGGCCTCATTTTTTTCATCGCCTGCGCCTTCAGGTAAATATACTATTTGTTTGATTCTTTCCAAGTCTCCTTCTCTATTCCACGTGACTTGGTAAATCAACCTATTTCAATATATAAGTCTAATCCATTATTCTTGATAATTTCAATAATTTGAGTTAATTTTGGTTGACTCATATCATAACCCATTGAAAGGGTAGGCCAGATTGGAAAAATCCTATAAAGAGAATAAACATACTCAATCATATATCTTATTAATCATGAAAAGTAGGCAAACGCCCCTCAAAACACGACCATTAATGACCGAATGAATGAATGAATGCAGGTTAGAGCGGATGGACATAGGTTGCAGGTACAGCAGAGCGAAGATAGCAGGGACGATGTTGTGTGTGTTGGGAGCAGTAGTGATGAGCCTTATGCAGAGCGCCCCCGACGAGCACACGGCTAAGCCCGGTGGCGTGTCCTTTCTATTGCACAAAACTCCCACTGACTTCGACTCACAAACAATCCTCGGTTGCATGTATCTTATCGCTGCTGTTTTTGTTCTCTCCAGCCAAGTTGTGCTGCAGGTTCCTTTCATTCCAATTAGTCTTGGTCTTGGGTCTTGTTAATTTTAGTATGAAATGTGTATTCCAATTTGGCATATATGCAGGCTATAACATTGAGAGAATTTTCCGCATCGATATCGCTGTGTGCGATAACTTCGTTGCTAGGTTCGATTTTGACAGCAATAGTGGAAATTGTTGAAGATCAGAATTATTGGGACTACCCTCATTGGCCTGCATCAACTCTTCAAGATTTGCTTGGCTACTCCCTTGTGGTAATTAATTAAACTCCATTCTCTTCTTCATTCTACTCAACCATATTTCAATCCCACACATAATTTGCCTACTTATTATCTATTTTTCTAAATTTACACACACACACACACACACACACACATATATATATAACTACATTCATTATTTAAAATAAAAAGGAAAAAGAGAGTAATTAAGTAATATTTAAATAGAGTTGGACGGGAAAATTAAGTGCAGGCAGGCGGGATTAGCGGAATGTGCGTAAGCTTCAATGCATGGGCTATGAAGAAAAGAGGTCCAGTTATGGTCTCCATTTTCAACCCTCTTGGGACCGTTATTTCTGCTGCCATCTCTATCTCCTTAGGCGATTCCATTGCTGCCGGAAGGTATATATTATTCACTTTCTTTTTTACTATAATTTATTAACTTGAAATAATATATTCTTTTAGTTGGCGAAATATTTATCCATCTGGAATGGGCACAGGTTTTAATAAATTAATTGAGTGTGTTGTGGTCGGGATAAAAGTCCCATTGTTGTTAAAGTAATTATAACTAGGTTGAGTCAATTAATGATGATATTGATAGATAAGAGGTAATATTGAGGGTTATAATTAAGTGGGTTGTGCGAATTCAGTTACTATAAATGAAACGAGCAAGTTCTTTATGCATGGATCGAAATAACAAAATAAGTAAGTAGTTCGTGAATGGAGATAGAATTTGTTTTTGTCCTAATTTAGTTGAAAACTTTTAATTTTGGACAAAATCATATCCTCTAGTTGAAAACATCGTATCCAAAAATGTTTGGACAGTAAGTCATCTGAGAAGAGATAGAAGATATAACACTTTCTCAAATAGAACATCTTGTCCAAAAAATTGAGCTGCTCAGCCAAAGGTCACAAATCTAGCTAGCACAATTTTTGCTAAAATCTACCACCAAAACAAATAAATAAGAAATTGGAAATGCTAAAATTTTCACCCGGAATTGCAATCTCATTAAAATTAATCTGGGAAAAATTAATTAAAATTAGGCACTTTTGAAAGTTTTTGGACTATTAATTAACTATTAAGGGACTGATCAAGTATATATTTTTCTTATATACATATATATTATTAAAAAGATATAAAACTACATCAATTACGATAAATATTTGTATGCGCAGCCTGGCAGGTATGTTGGTGATGTTCACCGGTCTGTATTTGGTGCTTTGGGCTAAACGAAATGAAAGCAATGCAGATAGTCCCATTAATGTTGACGCCGACGCCGACGACGCCGACCAAACTGTCGTCTTTGATATTGAGAAGCCTCTTTTAACTTGATTTTCTTCTTCTTCTTCTGACCAAATCTTGAATTCATGTTATGTAAAGCTGTACATAACTGCTGCATGGACTGGAATTTTAAATTGAGATAAAGAAACTTGAAGAAGGGATTTCTCTGCTTGTAAAGTGTGGTGCGCGTGCACAAATGAAAAAGAACGTCATTTGATATCTTCCTATCGACATCGATGACACGTTTACTTTGAGTGATACGGTAGATTAATAAAAATATAAAATTGAGTATTTGAAGGATAAGATGGTTAAACAAATCCAAATTAATCAATATCCATCAAAGTAAATGATAGAGTAGTTTGAATTGTTTTTATCGACTAATTGGCTAAATCTTTGCGCTATAGTCGAATTATGGTTTTTCCTATACAGTATGAAATTGGCGACATAATACATAAATTTTGATTATTTCCAGAATTTTCTCAAATTCATATGCCGCCCAATTCGAAACTACCTTGACATTGATACATCGCATGACTTGAACAATTGAACCACTAATGTAGAATTATATATAGCTAAATGGATGCTTGAAAACCAGATATGTGATGCTAAAATATCAGATTTAGATGTTAAGAAGTCAAATGTAGATCCATATATGACTTATGAGCATCATATATCTATCTTATGTGCATCTATTTGACTATATATAATCTCATTGTAGTAGCTGAATGTTTAAAGTCATGCGACATGTTAAAATTTCGTTGTCAAATTAGGCGGAATTTAAATTCGGAGAAATTCTAGACATTATCAAAATTCGTTTATTTTGTAACCAAATTCGTAATGTATGGAAAAGAAATCAAAAATTGACAATAGTATTTAAATTTACAGCCAATTAGCCCTCTTTTTATCAATCATATCTATCTTGTCATTTAAGTAAACGTCCCCTAGTAGAAAATTTCATATAGGTAACATTGCTTACATATTAGTTTTTTCTAAGAAATTGTTATATCTATATGCGTATATAAGTATATGCATAACGGTTCTACAAAAAATCGTTATATATGCGTTTATCTCTAGATAAATATAACGGTTACTACTAAACAAGTTGGTATTATTTCCTATATGCAACAGTTTTCCATGAATCGTCATGTATGATTGTTATTTATTACTATTTCTGTCCCATTAATAATAACTTAAATTTTTTGGATATAAGTATTTAGGAGAGTTGAAAATTATTATAAATATGTGTGAGTAATATATGTTATTTAATATTATATAAGTAATAAAAGTGTTCTAGAAATAAACACCCCATGTTACATGGAACGACTTGAAAGGAATAATAGGTCACAATTAATGGGATAGAATACAATTTTGAAATAATGTCAAGATTGTGTGGGTAAAGAAAAAATGATCTCCAAATTCAAGATAGTGTCATCTTTAGACTTATTTATTTTTATTTAAGATAAAAAACATTTTGTATATTATATGAAAAACATATACTACTTATATAATGACAAATTAAAAATTAAACTCAATTCGACTCGAGTACAATCCTAATAAGTAATCATAAAAAAACTAAAGTTTCTCAATTAATACTAAATATTATATACCATTGTATATTTCTCACATTTATATATTATATTCAACCACTAGCTATACTTTAACCCTACATGAACATTTCTGCATATTTGTCTCTTAATTTGTTTGAAGTTACTTCATTAAAAAATAGTTGGAGAAATCTTCAAAGCTATTTACATCGGTATCAGTGGTGGATCCAAGGGGAGACGGGAGGGGGCTGCCGATCCCCCCACAACTAACTTCCCCTTAGCATCAACGGAAAACCGACATGGTCGCCCCTCCCCGATGACCGGATCTGCCTTTATGGCAGCTCGAAACTTGAAATTTTTTGCTTCTATGGAAAAAATAAAGCTTGAAGAAATCGTATTTGCTATGATCCACCATTGTTGCGATTCGAGGATTGAATAAAACATCGTGCAAATATATATTCTAAAACTACTGAAGTAGACTTTTCAATCGTAGTTCTTGGATTATACGCCCTCTATTTTTAAGTTCTAGATCAACCACTCATCGATATTGCTTAATAGTTAAGATTAAGACAAATGGGGTTATGATACACAATTAATTTCAAAGAAAGACAAAAGTAGTATGGCTTAAAAAAGTATTTTTGACTGATATATATTTATGCAGCCAGTAAGTGAAAATAAAATGACTAGTATATACTGATATTGATATTAGTCTACGTTGACCAAATGTTATGCATGTAATATGATGGATTTTTTATTACGAAGTTCCAAATTAACCGTTAGAAAAGCCAATCCACAACCGCAAAGTGATAGAGAACACCTCTCCACCACCAAAATCTCTATTCAACACTTTCAGCTCAGTCTCTCCCTCTCCTCCACACAAGCAACCAAAATTCAACTAAAAACTAGGACTTCCCCATTCTTACATGTACTTGTCCAAAACCACCCCTCATTAATCTACTCACTACTCTACACTCTCTATATATAACCACTGGTCCCACTCTCCCATCGCCAGCAAAAGTTTACACCACTACATACATCGACATTCACTCACCATTTATCACTTTGTATATATACATATACTTCAAGAATAAATAAGAGAAACAAAAACAACACACACACACACACGAAGAGTGATGAGTGTGGAGATGATGGAGAATGAGCGTCAACATGACAAGCAAGAATTGAGGCAATATTGCAAGGTGAGTAATAGAGGGTTAGGGTTTGGGGACCAAATGAGGCCCCATGCAACTGCAACCAATCACGACCACGACCCCCACCATCATGCAGGTAATCAAGGGACGAGGATGAACCCTCAAGATCACCCTGCCAACAACAAGCATTCCTACTTCCTCCGTGCCAAGACGCCTCGATTTCTAGGGTTTCATGCGGGCGAAGAGGACGGCGAATTCAAGAAGCCATCGCCGGTTAATAGAGTAGGCATGGATACAGAGAGAGGCTCCTCTTTCTTGCCCTCTCCACGGTCTAAAACCGACTTAGTCACGCCGTTTGACGACTACACGAGCTTAAGCGAAGAGGAAGACCTAGCTAATTGCCTAGTGATGCTATCGAACAAATCCCACGCGGATGAGAAAGATGAGATGAGTAATTACAAGGGGAAAGAAGTAGTTGAAAAGGGCACCTTCCAATGCAAAGCATGTAAAAAAGTGTTCAATTCCCACCAAGCATTAGGGGGCCATAGAGCAAGCCACAAGAAAGTTAAGGGCTGTTTTGCATCCAAGAACGATGGCCTCAACGACGAAGACAACATCGACGATAACGACTCGATTATTCAAGAGGATAATAATCAAGAAGCGCCGCCACCGCCCGAGCTCGACACCACCCTCCTCCGACCCACGTCCTCCGCTAGAAAGAGGACCAAGATGCACGAGTGCTCCGTCTGCCGCCGCGTCTTCTCCTCCGGCCAAGCCCTAGGTGGCCACAAGAGGTGCCATTGGCTCACAACCTCCACAGACAACGCTTTCATCCCAAATTTCCACGATTTCCAATACGATCACCGGAGCCAACAGCTCTGCAAGAAACCTCTCTTCACAAAGCCCCATCAACAACAACACATTCTTGATCATGATCATCAACTCGATCTCAATCTCAACCTCCCTCCCGCACCACCGCAGCATCATCAGAAACGCGACGGTGGTGATGATCATGATCATGATCATGATGGTGAGAAAACTAGTAAAGATGAGGCATCGACAAGATTGTGCTTGCAGCAGTGGACCGATCAAAAGCAACCAAAACCCGGCGACGGTGTAATCGATCGGAGCGGCGACGAGGGGTGTGGGAAGCTCAGCGATCTGAGAGATGTGAACTTGGACGGAGGGTGGTTGCAGATGGGGATTCCTTCAACCAGTGAGATGAGGTTATGATGATGGGATTTAAACCCAAATTAAACATTTTTTTGTAATTAATACGTATATACTATTATGTTATACTCATTCATATACCGCTGTCAAAGTTACAATTTTTTTGTTTGTCTTCTTATACACAGAATGTAATACATCATTACATAAATTACATGCAATGACAAGAATAATGCAAATGATATACTTATACGCCTTTTCTTTGACCTCTATACTTTTAATTATTTTGTTATTTTCTTGTATGTTCATCTCTTACTTGAACTCTTCTATGATCTTAGATGGGAATGCCTTACTGCTTATGGCTGATCTACGTATTATAATATGTATATGAGGTTTTTGTTAAATTGCATATGAAAGATTCGGGTGAACTTTTCTCTGTTTTGACAGATATTGCATGCGATTGTTTTGTTGAGTTTTTGTGGTCTTATGATTGTAAAATTCAGTATGTTAAATTAAAGTATGTATAGGATGTCTTAGTAAAAAATTCAGCTCGAATAGAAATGTTTGCTATTTTTAATGAATTTACGTGATTACTGCACAAACTTATCAAATTACTCCTGACCTAGACCCACGACTATAACTCGAACTATAACTCGAGTTTGGATGTTAGGAAAATTCTAACTGACATTCAATATGAGGTTTGCAAAAGGTCCCAGTAAGTTTTCATATTTTTCAGATAAGATTTGCTATTTTAAATCGATCCTTTAAAACCACAGGACTCTTAAGCTTCCCAGCAAGCCTTGTACCCCTTTTGTGATCAACTGGGAATTTTGGCTTCTCGATAACTTCTACAAACACAGTTTTGGAGCCAATTGGGATGCTCCATGCACACATGAATTGGGATCATACCTTTAATCCCATTTGCACCATTGGAATTCTCTGAGCTGATTGAATGTCTTCAAGATTTAGTGTAGCTTCTTTCAAGAATTTGATTATTTCGTGAAGAGCTTCTTATCTTTCCTCAGTAGTCATGTATTGAGCAGCAACTTGTAGCAACTTCTACAAGTTGGTTGGTCAACTTGTAAATTTAACCAGCTTTCTGGGTCTGGCCAGCTTGCAACTCCAGCATCAGTTGATCTTATGCTAGCTTGTTGGACTTAAGAGACTTTAGTTAGAAGTCAGCTGCAGTACGGTCTCACCTAAGCTAGCAGCTTGTTGGCCATTCTCAGCTAGTTGATGTCTTTCAGTAAGCTGGTTATTTTCAACCTTTGTTGCTTCAGACATTTTCATGATAATTGTGTAGTCATTCATCACCTTCTGATTCTGAGACATGCTCAGGCAAAGAGGAGTTTGGGAAAGAATAGTTGTAGAGAGACGAGAGGGTACCTGTTGTTCGTTCGAGGCCATTATAAATTCCGAGCAATGCAGCTATTCATGTGGCTGCTAATCTCCATTTCCATCAGGCATTGGTCTCATCGTCAGTACTGGAGGAGTTGTTGGTGGAAGAGCTGGACAAGCTGGCTTTTTCAGCAATCACAGCCTTGCGCTCAACATACTTGTTGTCGCGCTTGGCTCTGAGAGCTTTTCTTGCTTTGTGGCTTACCTCAGGGCAGTCAACTTTGAAATGCACATTTCTTTCCACGGTTAAATCTCCTTTTGTTCTCGATCGGCTGAGTTGTTGTCAACACGATCTTTGCTTGATCTTTGTCCATGGCTTTGACCCCTGCCGCTTTTATCCTTCTGGTACTTGAGTACTTTTTTAGCTTTGGATTCCATCCTTTCAAGTCGTCCGACCATCAGGTTGTATTGTTGCAGTAGCTCATCGTTTCTGCATTGAGATTTTTCTATGGATGGCTGCGTTGTTTCCTTTATTTTATGTTTCTCAGCTTTGAGAGTACTTCCCTTCCTTTGCTGATGGGAGCTTGTCTTCGAAAGCAGTAGCCTTTCAGGACTCTTCAATATGCTTAATGTCGAAGTCATCAGCTTTGAGTGATGAAAAAAATTTCATCAGTAGATGGTTCGTTGAAGTTGGCTTGCTTTTGTAGGGGGACTGTGTATATTTTCCAATCAGCAGCAGGTAGGGCTCATAGAACTTTAAGGTTGTTCTCTCTTTGTGTGTACTTGTCCTTTCTGAGAGCAGCTACTTCATTGATGATAGTAGCGAAACGAAGTACCATGTCATCAATAGATTCTCCCTTCTTCTACTTAAAATTGTCGAACTTTTGACAATCTATAATCAGCTTGTTCTTGTTGATAACTTGGGATCCAGCACAGAGACTTTTAAGAGCGTCCCGCATATCTTTATCACTTTCACATCTCATGATTTTTTCAATATAGAAATTGGGAACAGTTCCAGAGATTATTGTCGGTCCTTTGGAGCTGGGGTCAAGACCTAATGTTGTGCTGATCTTTAGCTCAATTGTATGGCGTCATTAATGTTGACTTCCTACATGCGGCAATGTTTAGCAGTGAGGTAGCTTTTGAGTCTGAATTTCGAGATCTAGCAGTTCTCAACAGCAAATGCGGGCAAAGAGGTAGTAGACCTCTTAAAGTTAGTTTTCATGACAGTAGAGAGCAAAAGGATGGATATAAACGGTTAACGAAGGATCTATTCAAGCAGATCGTGAATCAGTAACAATGGTCGTACTGAACCACTGCTCGGTTGGGGAATCGATGAAGTTTCTTGCGTTCCCGAGTATCTCATAGGATGATTTACGAAATTAACAGTTAATTCAAATAATTCTAGCCTAGAAGCAAATTGACAAGGAGCAAATAACACAAAGAATTTGAAACCTTGGCATGCTTCTAAGGGTTCGAATTTTGCCTTATTGTGCAGGTCTTCTGTTTGTAGACAAGGGCTTGCTACTCCCATCACTCTATCAAAGATCAACCTCAGATCTTCAAGTTAATTCCCTTATTCTGGAGTTTGATTATTGTGTGGACAATAATCTATCAAACTCTAATAAGGCTAGTGGAGATAAAACCAAACTACAAAAAAAATGCAGTGATAAAAAAGAAAGAATGTTGATTTGTAGCTTGTTTGTGGCGTGTGATATGTGTTGTAGTCTTCTAGATTTTAATTCTCTACCCTTTGGGCTAGGGATTCGAGTAGATTTAGACTGAGCCTCCATAATTAACTTCTAACTTAATTAAATTAAGCCAAATTTATTATAAGTCCATTAAAATATTAATTGGTGTCACTGTCTTAATTAATATTGACTTACTCATCCAAAATCAAAGTATGAATAATATGAGCTCCTTTTAATTTAAGTTATTTCTCATGCTTAAGATCTATATCCATGGATTAATTTAAATTTGTTGCTAGCTTGAATTAATTTTTTATTTTTTTTCAAGAGTGCTCTAGTTTGGAACTTTATTTATTATACTGAAACAAATTTCAATAAGCTAGGTTTCGTATAACAAATCCTTGTTCAAACAACTGTCAGGGATATTAGCGAATTGAGACACGATTCTACAAAGTAACAATACTAGTCTTTTTTGAATATTAATTACCACTACCCAACATATCCAAATATAGGATTACGAAAAATTTACACTTTATAATATATCAAAGTAGTGTATAATCAATACAGTATCCTTTTTCCTCCATATAATACAAGGACAATCCAACACCCAAATTATAGTCTATACATGCCATGGATTGCTATCCAATTTCGTAGTTACGATTTATTCAACAAATTTCATAAATTGTAATAATGCTTTAGTATTTTAGTCCATCTTAAAAGTCTACACGGGAGTTGTGGTGTCAAGAGGATTCGGACCAATTCCATCTAATCCCGTCACAGCAAAAAAGCTACTAAAGTTATATTAATGATATAATCGAATAAATATATCTAATAAATCTTGAATATGTAAAAAAAGTAAAAACATATTTTTATAAATTGTAATTATGTTTTTTGGATTTGGAGTTGGAGTTGTTGCTTAAGAGGATCCCGATCAATTTCATCAAGCAAAATAGTAATGCATGGTTAAATCGAAATCGTCGATTTGGTCTGGAATCAGACCGGCAATTCCGGTTTTGAAACCATAACCGCCTTTTATGGGTTGAACCAAAATTGACATATCGGTTCTATAGGTCAAGTTCCAATATTAGAATTTTTGAAACCTTAAATGGTGGTTAATCATCGATTTTAGCCTAAAATCGAAAAAATAAAAAAAACAAAAAAAAAATCTTCTTGGAACCGGAACTAGAACAACTAGATTCGGTTCAAAACTGAAGCCGTGAAATTTCTTCTCGGGCCAATTCCGATTCCAATTTTTTCGAAACCGGATCAGATGGTTTGTGAACCGGCAACACTATGGTCAAATACACCTCAAATCTCATCCCAACAAACAAAGCTAATAAAGTTATAAAAGTAATATCATCCAATAAATATATCTAATGAATCTTGACTTTGTAAAAAAAAAAAAAGACACATTTGTTTGGGTGAAGAGTGGCTTTCATTGGCGAAACTCTAGTCACCTACAACAACACCTCCGACGGTCCGAGGCTTAGCCTCCCACCACCTATATATATCCCCTTCAAAAAGCTTGTACAACAAGAGAAGAGAGAGAGAAGCAACATTTCTAGAGAGAAAGAGAGGGGCACGACTGGGGCATGAGGAGGCGCCCCACACCCACACCTACATATACATACAAAAAGCATTTCACACAATTCCGATCTCTGATTTCTTGAATGATTGATGGGCAGCAGCAGCAGCGTGAATTGCAAGCTCTGCTTCAAGAGATTCTCAAACGGCAAAGCCTTGGGCGCTCACATGCGTTCCCACTACGCCATCCACCCTCTCCCCCCCAAGGACCTCACCTCCATCTCCGATGAGAGAGAAAGCAGCAGCAGCCGCGACAAATCCATCCTCTCCGCCGCCTATGCCTTGAGAGAGAAGCCTAAAAAGAACTCCCGCCTCCCCGATCCCGAGTTCTTCGATGTCGAGAGCGAGCCCGCCGCCTCGAGATTCAAGCGGCTGAGAGGAATCAATCTCAAGATGGCGGAGAACCCCTCGGCGGAGCTGGATATGGAAGAAGGCTATGTCGCCTTGTGTCTGATTATGCTGTCGAGAGATGTGTGGAGGAATTCGGACTATTCGAGTAAGAAAATCCACAGATGCGAGGAATGTCAGAAGGTGTTCAAATCGTCGCAGGGACTGGGGAGCCATAAGGCCAGCCATTTTAAGAAGATGAGGAATTCGTTTCAGGAGAGGGAGAGAGAGAGGGAATTGGTTGGGGATCAAGTTCATGAGTGTTCATTGTGCCCTAGAATCTTCAAATCCGCTCAAGCTCTCGGCGGCCACAAGCGATCGCATTTGCCGGCGCCGAAATTCGGGGAGAATTTGGTGGATCTTAATCTGCCTGCTGCGGTGGGAGTTGTAAATGAAGAAATTCATGCTTGAATCTGCCGCATGCATCTGCTGCCAATCAGAAGAGGCCAGTTTTTGGAGGTTGGATAACTGTGATCCCATTTAGTTTTTTTTTTTCAGACTTTTTTGTTATTTTTTTAGGTTGTTCTGTTTTGTTTGTTGAGATGGTAATTTGAGGGGAAAATTGAAGCATCTATTTGTTTGTTAGAGATCATTTTTTCTGCCTGCTTTTTGATTGGTTGTTCTGTGATGAAGAATGAAGCATTTAAACATGTTGCTGTTGCATGTGATTTATGACCCCAAAACTTGAAGTTATTTTCTCCTCTTTTCAGAGAGAGAGAGAGAGTTAGTGTGTGTGATTTACATGCATATAGTACTGGCTAAGGCACAAGAATCTTGAGTGTCCAGAGCTGCAAGCATTGTTTTGTGCTTTGTTTCCAGCTGTTAATAATTTGAGATTTCTGATCTTTGATCTTCCTGTTCAGTCTGCAAAAAGGACCATTTAAAAAGTAACACTTGCTTTCTTTCTCATCATTTTCTCTCTCTGCCATTGTCTCCTCTCAGGCTTGCACTACAGTTCCTATCATGGCACTAATACTTGCGCATTATTTCATATAATAAAGCTCTAAAATCATGGCTTAGTCTAAATTGTAAATGCTTGTTCAATTTGGTCCAATAGTTGATGCTAGCTAGCAAGTGGCAGTCTTGGGTTTTAGAGATATTAATTGTTGAGAGTTTTCAAATGCTAATAAAAGTCTAAATTGACTTTGATAATTTCCTCATGCTGACTATTCAATTTTGATACAAGTGGTGCAATTTCTGCCCAGATTGAGATGAGAAATTGGTAGATGTTGGATTGTAGTTCTCTCTCTCTCTCTCTCTCTCTCTAAGGTTGAGACGAACATTATTTAATTTTTTTTATAGATCGAAATGATTACATGACAAATCTTAGCGGACCATGTGAGGGTTCACGAATAACGGTGCCTGTGTGGAAGCGCCTCACTGATTTTCTATAGCATGGGATATATATTTTTTAAATTTTGAAACAAATTAAATTATGTTCGTCTCGTGATGTTATTTTAATAAATTTTAGTTAATATTAATATATAAAGTTTGAAGCTTAAAAATTTTATATACCCTAGTGATGGAGCAATCAATTCTAATCATCAAGAAGTATTAACTAAAACTGAAAATTTAATGCTACTGAATAATTGGAAATTCTAAATTGGATATAATAAATCCTGATTAATAATTGTTGAACGAACAAAGAACACAAAAAAAAAAAAAAAAACGAAAAAAGGAGAAAATATTGAACAAATAGTGTAAAACGAGTGAAGCACCAAAAAATGGAACAGAAGATCATAAGTTGCTCACTTAATTGATAGGAGCTCAAATCGTCTATCTAATTTAATGTTTCGTTTTATTTGAAATCGTTTATCTAATTTAATATACATACAATGTACGTGTGTCGGTTAATAAATGAGAGTCCTATTTAAAAGTATCTCATTATGAGTCAAGATTTAAATTCGAATATGCTATTGGATATGGATTTGAAATCCATATCTTAACTATCTAAGAGGTTTTGATGGATCTCGCACAAACTTTTATGCATAAATAATGAGTAAATAAAAGAAATAGCATGAAGATGAAATGCAATTTAATAGACGATTCATCTCTAACTAGTAGATAGAAGATTCAAATAAGTGTGTGTATAAATTGTCCAACTCTAATAAAAGAAATAGCATATAGTTTGTGTGGAGATATTTGAATGGATATCTGTGAGGAAATTGCAAGATAGTCCCGTGGAAGAGTATTATATTTCATTTTCACCCCTCAACTATATAAATATTTATATATGCTCTTAGTGTCACGTTGGACGCTGTCTTCTCAAACTACAATTTAGTCTTCTCTCCAGTTGGGGGTTCTGGTGCTTCCGCAACCACTCTCTATGTCCACCACTGGTTAAGATACAACAGACTTAGCTGCAGAGGAAATAGCTACAAGTAAAATGGCTAAATAAGAAATTTAATTAGCCTATTTTTTCGGTTATATGTGTCACGGTCTGATTACTTAATTAAGGATTAGCTGAGTCATTAAGCCGCAACTGGGGCAATAAAGAAAATAAACAACTAATGACAACTCATTTCAAATGAACTCAAGCATGGATTATATATATATATATATAATACGAATTATATTTTAATGCACAACTAAAACCAAATATCAACTATAGGATATGAAAATTTGATGGCTATAAGTACCGCCATGTGATATCCCATTTTGACAGATTATAACTGATAAGGGTGATTATGTCATTTAATTCACATTCTGTTATAGTAAGGGGCGAGATTAACTGTCAGCATATCCAACAAATCTGCATTATAAGCATCATCATAATATTGCATATAAATCATTATCACAGTCAATAATGTTTATCATATATCAAACCATCACTCATCATAAGTGAAGTTATGTTCTGTTATGGTAATGAGCGAGATTTATGAGTGAAATTAACTGTCAGCATATCCAACAAATCATGCATTATATACATCATTATAATGTTGCATATAAATTATTATAATGGTCAGCAATGTTCATCATATATCAAACAATCACTCATCATAAACAAAGTTAAGTTCTACCACTTATGATGAATGATTGTTTGATATGTAATGAATATTTTTACTGTTATGATGATTTATATACAACACTAAAATGATGACTACAATGCATGATTTGTTGGAGATGTTAACAGTTAAATTAATCACATTGCACATGTAAATCTCGTCCCTTACCATAACAAAACTTAAATTCACTTATAATGAGTAATTGTTTGATATATGATCATTGATCAACATTATTGACCGTTATAATGATTTATATGAAACACTATGATGATGACTACAATGCATGATTTGTTGGATATGCTGACAGTTAATCTCGCCCATAAATTTTGTCCATTGCCAATAACATAATTTAACTTCGGTTATGATGAGTGGTTTTTTGTAGGAGTGAGGAAAATACCCGAAATCTGAGTATACGAACCGAATCAAACCGAAATTTAAAATTTGGTTTGGTTTTTTTCGGATTTCGGTTCGGTTCGGTTTTGATTTTTCACAAATTTCGATTTTTCGGTTCGGTTCGGTTCGGATATACTATAAACTGAAAAAAACCGAAAATCGAATTTATATTTAATATTTTATATATGTATATATATATTAATAATATAATAATAACTAAATATATGAATATATATATTTAATATATGCATATATTTATATTTTTACGTATATATATATATATATATACACATATATTTTTTGGATTTTTTGATTTTTCGATTTTCAGATAATTTTATAAAATTTCGATTTTTTCGGTTCGGATCGGTTTTCATAGTTCGGATTTCGATTTTTCGGGTAATTCGGTTCGGTTTTAATTTTAAAAAAATCCGATTTTTCGGATTCGGTTCTATTTGGGCAAAAAACCGAACCGAAAACCGAATGCGCACCCCTAAACATAGATACCTTATTTTTGGAAAGTTGACATAAACGTGACGCGACTGTCTAAACAAAAGCATAGGAATATGGAATCGTTTGAAGATTTCAATGACAGTCCATCGTTGACTTGCAAAATCTAAAAAACCCATAAAAAATCGAAAATATAAATAAATTGATTTTAAGCTCAAAATTATCTTAGAATGACGAGAAATATTTTAATTTAGAAGGCATGGCATAAGTTTGATTAATTATAAAATTGAAGTTCCTACCTTGTTGTGCATAGGTTGGATTGTTGGAAGCCATCATCTTTCCATTAGCTAAAAAAGTCAACACTTTGTAAAAAAAATAAAATACTTTCATTGATAAAGTATGGGAATCAATAAAGTATGGGAATCAATGACATTTACATTTGTAATAGAGAAGATAAGAACATATATTTAGTGTGAAAATAGACCATCATTACAAGTCATTTAGTCGTGAAGATTTACGATGAATACATTATTTCCTTATAGTTTTACTTTTTTAACAATAAATTAGGATATAGTTCCAATAATTAACTTGAAACATTACCAATTTTAAAATAATAATAATTAATTTAGACTTACCACTAGTGTAACACCCCTTACTCAGTTGCTGAATAATCGAATAAGTGGCGTCTCGATCAGACAAACCATATACATTTCCTGAATATACTAATATTATTATTAATATTCAGAAATTATTTTCTATTTTCAAAATTTCAGGATGTTACAACTAGCTATATTAATGAGCTTTTGTATTTAACCAAGTATACTACACTTGAAACGGTTTCTCTTTATTAATATAATATATTGGATGTTTTTGTATTTATAGAAATTTAAATATTTTTGTTTATATTAATTGTTGGTTTAGTTTATGCATGGTGGGAGGGGTACTGCAATGGTCTGGCTATTCAGACAATAATAAAGAAAACTGACAGAAGATTGTATTAAATTTCACAAATGCTTGTTCTTATTTATTTTTTGGTAAATGATTAGTTAGGTAGTCAGTTCTTTTGTTTTTGTTCCTTTCTATTTTTGAATAGGTAATCTGTTCTAGTATTGACTTTATACAATAAAATTGCATTTATATATATGTGGTGATGGTGATTCACACGATGTGCCTAAGCCAACAAATTGCAGACATGACATGGTGCTGTTAACGTTGTACAGCAGAACTATTCTAATAGTTCATATAATAATAATAAGTGATAATTGCCATTTAAATCATAATTTTTTGTTGACTTTTGGTCAATCCCATAACTTTTGAAACTGGAACATAAAATCATAACTTTTGATATTTTCTCAATTATCCCACGGATCAA
>JAYDZE010082390.1:0-24486 GCA_034509125.1 Monilaria moniliformis
ACTGACGATCTGGGGGACGGCTTGAGCCAGCTCGGCCTAGTGGATAAGGTATATACCGAGGCCGAGCTTGCCGAAGCGGGGCTTAGCCCCTTCAGGCCCAACCCTTTATATTTTTAAAATTAAAACATTTCCATTTTCATATTGAAATAAAAAAAAAAATTTAAAGAATCGCCTTATACTACATCACAAGACATATTGCAAATCTGAAATAAATAATAAATTTGAATGCATTATATTTATTTCCACTTTCCTTAAGATCCAAACTAAAATTAGGAAAGAAACAAAAAATGCGAAAAAAGCAAAACAAAAAAGAAAAAGAGCCCAAAAGCCGACATAGTCCTCAAATTCAAGGTTTCTTGAATCGAATGCTACTCGGAGACCTCTCTCTCTCACGCGTACACAAGTACACACGCACACGGGATTAAACTCTATTTATAACAATACAAGGGCTTGTAATGTGGAAGAAACTTCTCTCTCATTGCGGCTACTAGCTTCCTTGTTCAAGATTTCTGACTCGTTCAATACTAAAACTTCAATCTTGTTTCAAGAATCTATTGTTTTCACGATTGTTTCTAATCTCAATACACCAAAATTTTCCGTGATTAAGGAGAAGAAAGAGCGCATCCCCGCACGAAACAAACGTGAAGCCCAGCTCCCTTCTGCAAATTTGCTGTGATTTATATTTGACGGGTATATATTCTTCATTGTTTTTCACCATCTGATCCACTTTTTCCAGCTGGGAGCTGGGTTTCGTGTGTTTTTCATTTTTTTCGCGGAAGATTTCTGCTTTTTTTAGGGGTGCGATTGTATGATTTGAGATGATTATGGGGGGTTTTGCCGTTTGGAATTCTTTATAAGTATTATATGCCTTGCATTTTGTTCGACCCAGCATTTCATTTAAGTTTTTGGTGGATGTGTTGTTTATTTCATCGTATACGTATATATCTATCTGTGTATCATATATGTATTGATTTGTTAGGGCTAGATGGATAGCTGTGTGATTTGTTTTTATTGAGTTGGGATAGTTTGTTTGGATTTTGATCTCATTTATTTTCTTTCTCGTTTAACAGAACCAGTCAGAGTTGAATCACTTGAATTTATGGTGAGGTTATATCAATTATCTTGTTGTTTTTCTGTTCATTGGAAAATGGAGTGAGCAATGTTTTTTTTTCTCAGAATGAGATGAATAAAAATAGCATCTTTAATGCTTTGTTGTGTTGATTTTGCTACGATTAGGGGGAAGCTCCAGCTTTTATTGTAGAGGATCTCAAGAGCAATTTATCCAACGAGTTTCACTTGAAATCGAAAGGGTGTGAAACTTCTGTTGATATTGGTTTTAATAGAACGGTATGTTTAGCCGTTTCTCTAGAAAATATTCATGTTTATGAACATCTACACCCGGCCCGGGTTGAAGAGTGTCTGGTTATAACAGTTGTCTGATTATCTTTCGAAAACCAGTATGTTATTGGTGACCCTAAGAGTGAGTCCTTGGCTGTTCGTGTTTTTGATAAGTCGACTAATGAATGGTGAGGCATTAAGCACTATGTCTGTTCATTTTGCTCCGTAGTAGTGTTGCTTAGCTGAGAGGTGAGCTAATCAACAGGTTTGTTATCTTTGTAGGGTGTTCCCCATCGTGTTGGGAACAAAACCTAAGGCATCGAGGGGCCACTCAGCTGTCATCTTAGATCAGGATCGGGTTTTGGTCATTAGGGGGGACACATCTTCTGATGATGGCTTTTGGTTTCTGGAGGTTGGTGTTTTAGAATGCAATTGCTCTCATGTTTTCATTTCCAATCTACATTGTTCCCACTGCTTAGCATCCCGTCCATTTTCTTGATTTACAGGTGAATACTGCATTTGTTAGAGAACAGAAGGCAAGATTGGGGACTGAGGTGGTTGCGTGGAGTAAAGGAGTGATTGGCGAAGCTGAAAAACCTATTGTTATCAGCGGGCCTTCCGGTGTTGGTAAAGGTACGCTCATTGCCAAACTGATGGAAGAATTTCCATCGATGTTTGGGTTCTCAGTAAGCCACACCACTCGTGCTCCAAGGAATAATGAACAGAATGGCGTCCACTACCATTTCACTGAGCGTGGCGCTATGGAGAAAGACATAGATGATGGGAAATTCCTAGAGTTTGCAGCTGTCCATGGGAATCTATATGGAACCAGCGTAGAAGCTGTTGATGTCGTTGCTGAGAAAGGAAAGGTAGAGCTCCTTCCTTTGCTGAGTTAAAATTGGCTGGACACTTGCATTTTTTTGTTGTGGTTTATATCGATAACACAAAACATATGATGTGAAAACACATGTTATGTCTGATTGATGATCTTAATCACGAAAAATGAGTATAGATCATATAAAATCGAAATGCTTGTTTATGTTGTAAGCCTAAGGATGGCTTGTGTGATTTTCGTGTAGAGATGCATCCTTGACATTGATGTTCAAGGGGCAAGATCCGTGAGGGCTAGCTCTCTGGAAGCCATTTTTATCTTTATCTGTCCTCCCTCGTTTGAGGAGCTAGAGAAACGCCTTCGTGCAAGGTTTGCTAGGCTTAAGACATTTTTCCCCTTCTCACCTCACACTCACCTTACACGCTCCTTTATCTAGTAAAGATGCTCGACTCTTGTTTTCAGGGGGACTGAGGTTGAGGAACAGATCCAAAAACGACTCCGGAACGCTAAGGCAGAACTCGAGCAGGGAACGTCGCCTGGCCTCTTTGATCATATATTGGTTAATGATGATCTTGAGACTTGCTACAACAAGCTTAAGGTGAGTCTGCCTTGTTTGATGCTTAAATCATGTCGTGTATTTCATCATAATCATATGAGGAGGAAATCTTAACCCGTAAGTTTGCATTCTTTAGGTGCTCTTAGGCCTCACAAATGCTGTCAAGAGTACCTCGAAATCAGGTTAGTTCGTTTCCCAATTTGTAACCCTAGTTTCATCGGCTACCTTTATTCTCGCCTCATATTGATTGTTGGTTTTGTGTCTGTGATCCGATATTAGAGTTGGTTCATGTTCCTGTAGAACACACAGGTTTGAAAATTGGGGAGAAGATACTGATGAAATGTGGTGCACCAGAGCAAGAAAGGTAATTCGAGTTACTTGCAGCTTCGATGCTTGACTGCACGTTTCAATCTTGCGAATTCTGACTCCAAGGCTCGGTTCTTGTAGGTTTGTGCTCGATTTCGCTTCCATCAGAGGCGGGGCGCCGGGGAGGACAAGGGGCCTAAGGATTTATGCAGTTGAAGAGTCAATGAACGGCTCGATTGATGCACGAATGACGGGCTAACGCCCTCTGGGCTAGGGTTTCTTGACTAACAATTGTTGTTTATCTGTTATTACTTTTTACCAGAAAGAAAGACATTGTTGTTTTACTGAAACCTGAAAGTGGTTGGATGCTTCGGATTCTGAAGCACAGAAATTTTGAAGGGGTGAAGTGTGGTCTTACTTTTACTTCCCATGTATGTGAGAGAGAGAGCATGTTGTGCTGCGGCTTGGAATGGCTAGGAATGCTAATTGTTATACTTGTCTGCGCATTTGATATTTGATGATCTTCCTTTCAGTGTCACTCCTTTTGAGCATCTAACTATCAAGAGTAGATGGTGTGATATGGGTTCGAGACTATTCTACAATTGTAGGTTTTCGTCTTCTTTTCTCGTCGTTGAAATAAGAGATCAAATGTACATATTTGTAATGGGATGTGGATTATAATTCGTTATATTACATACTAAATCGAATTTAATTTCCTTAAAAAAATGAATTTTAATCTCCTTTTGGAAAGTTTAAATCGATTCGGTTGAAATCAGGTTGTCAACCAAAGTTAAATAATAACCATATTGAAGGATTTCGTTGGGTTTAGCAGATGCCTCATCATGCTAAAATAATTACCGTTATTTTATTATGTTATTTTCCTTTTGTTGGACGTCGTTTATGCCATTAGTGTTTAGGATTCCCTCTTTCAAATAGTTTGTAATCAACAATAGTTGTCATTCTCGGTTTTGAAATTAATAGAAAACGGATTTTCGATTCCTCGCCTTGTGCATTCTGTGTCATGTGGTACCAGAGCATGGTTGAGGGCTCCATGGTAGGAAATCTTTGCGGACATGATCACGGTGGTGGCCCTGTACCGGTGAGAGGTTGCTCGTTGTTGTTCCATTTGGAGCAGCACTTCGATTTGCGTTTCGGTCCATAAAAGCGCAAACTGAGCGGGTAAACAAAAGGCCTGATGTCTTAGAAGTGGGTGTAGGCTCTAAAGCCAGGCAGAGTCGGGTGGAGCTGTCGTATGAGTCAGAATCTGATGACCCGGAGCAATCAAGGCACTCGAGATACTCAAAAGTGTTGTCCTCGGGGTGTTCTCAATATCATACTAGTGAAACTTTTGATGAGCTAGAAGAAAGTGTTGATGAATCTGCGTCTAGACGAAGGAATAATCGCATGAGCAATCTCCATAGGTGACGTGGTGGTGATCGTGACAAACCGAGGAAGCAAAGGACTCCATCTGGATTCAAATTGAAGATTGACATTCCCACATTTGATGGAACTAACGCTAAATATTGAGGATTTCTTGGATTGGGTTACTGAAGTAGACAGGTTCACGCAGATATCCCAGAAAAACAACGTGCCAGCATGGTTGCGTGCCGTCTGAAAGAAGGGGCCTCGACTTGGTGGGACCGGACATTGGGGCCTCGAATTTTTGCCAATGGCCTACGACCAAGTTCGTTTCAGCAATACCAACATTGTTAACAAGGAACTTGATCGGTACACGAGTATACATGTGAATTTACTTGTCTACCAAGAATAAATTGTAGGAAACAATGGAGAAAATGGTGGCGCGATATCTAGACCGGCTGAAGCCACAAATACATAATAAGATTGAAATTCAGTCAATTAAATCGTTGAGGGATGGTAAAAGCCTTGCACTAAAAGCCAAACAAATGATTCAACAAAATCCATTTAGAACCAGGGTGACCGGAGTAGGGTTACGGGCCAACCGAACAACCAAACTGGCGGAGGTAGGAGTAACGCGATGATTGCTCCAATGGAAAAGAAAGGTTCTGGGGAAGTCAATACAGGTGCTCCAGCCACTGGTCAAAAACTGAATATAAACCCATATACTCGACCTTTTGTGGGTAAATGTTTG
Source organism: Monilaria moniliformis (assembly GCA_034509125.1). Taxonomy (NCBI): domain Eukaryota; kingdom Viridiplantae; phylum Streptophyta; class Magnoliopsida; order Caryophyllales; family Aizoaceae; genus Monilaria; species Monilaria moniliformis. The sequence continues at coordinate 5,143 of JAYDZE010082390.1, forward strand.
GGTCACACGTCAAATATGTGCCCGAAAAGATGCACCACTAATATCGCCGGGAATGAGATAGATAACGAGGACGCCGAATTTTGCAGACCTGATATAGATGGCGATGATGACTATTTGGATGACGGAGTTTAACAGTCAGCTAGGGTGTGTCAACGTCTGTTAATCGCGCCCAAAGTAGATGATGTTAACACTCAAGGACATCAATTGTTTTGGACCAGATGCATAATTGGAGGTCAACTTCATACCATGTTGGTGGACAGGGGAGTATGGAGAACATCATTGCTAGCAAGGTGGCTCGAAAGCTGGGACTGATATTCGAACCTCACCCACAGCCATACACGTTGGGATAGATCGCGTCTGGAGCCGGTGGAATTCGAGTAGCGAAGCAATGTAAGGTACCATTCTCAATTGGAAATTATTCCGATGAAGTAATTTGTTATAGTAGAGGGCTTAGATGTGTGTCATGTAATTCTTTTGGTAGCCCTAACAATTTGATGTTAACTCATGTCATGAGGGAAAAAAGGGGTGAAGTTTGTATTGCTGCCATTAACCCACAGATGACTAGTTTTCGATGACAAAGATTGGTTTCCTTGTGCTTTTCTTGTTCAAACGTGAAACAGGAAATCAAAGGGGTTGACAATGCTTTTGCGTTGATCGTGAAACAAGAAGCCACCACGGCTACCTCTCGGCCTCATGAACTACCGCCCGAAGTTCAACTATTGTTGGCTGAATTTTCTTACATAGGCCCGGAAGATACACCATCGAGGCTGCCACGTATAGGAGATATTCAACATAACATCGATTTGATTCTTGGGGCTGAGGCCACATGAAAGTGAAATATTGAAATAAAAGGTAGAGGAGTTACTACTACAGAAGGGGCAGATTAAAGAGAGTATGAGCCTGTGTGCAGTATCAACTTTGCTCACGCCGAAGAATTAAAGATGGGTCTTGGAGTACGTTGATAGTCGAGCAATCAACATGACACCATTGGGTACAAATATCCTATTACTCAGTCTGGACGACATGATCAACCAATTGCATGGGGCATAATGGTTTCTCTTGCCTTGACTTTAAGAACGGATATCATCAGATCTGAATTAGGCTAGGGGACGAGTGGAAGACAATGTTCAAACCTAAGGAGGGCTTGTATGAATGACTTGTCATGCCATTCGAGTTGTCAAATGTGTCAAGCACATTCATGCGATTTAAAACCTTTTCTAGATGTTTGTGGTAGTATATTTTGATGATATACTAATTAGTCCAATCGAGATGGCACATTTTGCTAATTTTTTAAGACAAGTTTTTGAAGCATTGAGAGCCAACAGATTATTCTAAAATGTCAACAAGTCTGAATTTATGGTGTCTAAATTATTATTCTTGGGATTTGTCATAAGTGGTGTTGGGTTGAAGTTGACAAAGCCAAATTTCTGCCATTAAAAATTATCTAGTCCCGAGGCCGGCTTTGAAAGTCCGCAGTTTAATGGTTTAGCCACCTTCTACCGGCCATTTATTTACCATTTTGGCAGCATTGCAGCACCACTCACGAACTATTTAAAGCAATGCATTTTTTTCTGGTAAGATGTCGCACATGCAAACTTCGAGATGCTGAAAGAAAAGCTATGCACCGCACCGGTTTTAGCCTTACCAAATTGTGACAGGAATGTTTGAGGTGGACTGTGACGCAAGTGGCATGGGCATAGACGCAGTTTTTTCGCAAGAGGAATAACCCATTTGCTATTTTAGTGAGAAATTCAATGAAGTGCGTGCACGGTGGAGCACTTATGACAGAGAGTTTTATGTGATTGTCCGAGCGCATAGAACTTAGGTGCACTACTTGGTGGGAAAAGAGTTCATCTTATATTCGGACCGTGAGGCATTAAAGTTTATTAGTAGTCAAATGATGATTGGCATGGATAAGCACATGCGATGGTGTCAGTTCATTCAAAAGTTTCCGTTCTGATTAATGCATAAGTCTGGCGCACATAACATTGTGGCATATGCGCTCAGTCGACGACATAATTTTACTCACGGTGCTTGGTCAGGAAATCATGAGATTCGACGCGTTGAAGAATGTTATGCGGGAGAAGGTGATTTTGGCGATATCTGGGACCAGTGCCGAGGAAGAGAGGGGCGGTCAGATTACTACGTTCATGATAGGTTCCCGATGAAAGCAAACCAGCTATGTGGGTGCGGGTTTCATTGAGGGACAAAATCATTTATGATATGCATTCTGGCGGATTAGCAGCGTATTCGGGAAGGGACAAAACAATTGATGCAATCCGAGAAAATTTCTTTTGGCCCCAACTTAGGCGAGACGTCACTCAGGTGGTGCTTTCGTGCAATGTAAGTCAGACGGCCAAAGGAAAGACGCAGAATATGGGGACTGTATGCTAGTACAGACAAATATATGGGAGGAGCTCTCCATGGACTTTGTTTTAGGACATCCGAGAACATATAGGGAAATGGATTCTATCTGTGTTGTGGTAGATCGTTTCAGTAAATTCGCTCACTTTCTGGCATGTCGCAAGACGAATGATGCGGATGCAATGGTGGCTTTGTTCTTTCGGGAGTTTTTAGGTCTGCATGGTACAGTGAAGTCCATTATTTCAGATCGTGACACACGTTTCTTGAGTCATTTCTGGAGGCTCTTTGGAAGCGGTTTGTTTCGACGTCCCTTAATTTTAGCTGCACAACTCACCCTAAACCGTACTTTGGGGAACATGCTTCGAGCTATATGTAAGGAAAACCTCGCCAATGGGATGCAACGCTAGCGCAAGCAGAGTCTGCGTATAACAATGCCATTCACTCTTCGACCCAACATGCACCGTTTGAAGTTGTGTACACTAAGCCGCCAGTAATGACAACAGATTTAGTGTCGGTTAGTGTTGGGCAGAGACGTGCGGCTAATGACTTCGTTGAGAGGGCAGTGGCGATGCTGGAAGAAGTTACACAACAATTGCAGAAAGCGAACCAACATTACAAATTTGGGGCTGATCAACACCAAAAGATGAAGATCTTTAAGGAGGGAGAGGAAGTGATGGTCTTTCTTACAACAAGTTACGCCCCAAGAAAATTGGTCCCTTCAATACCCCGGTCCGCAGCTTCATGAGAACTCGGGGTCGAGTTCTTCCTCGGTGGATGAGCATGACGCTGAGCAGCCAACTTGATATATAGTTTTGATTTTGATTGTTTTAATTGTCAAACAATTACTATAATTTTATTATGTTGTTTTCCTTTTGTTACGAGATGTCGTTTCTTCCATTAGGATTTAGGATTCCCTCTTTAAAATAGGTTATAAACATTAGCCGTCATTCTTGGCTTTAAAATTAGTAGAAAACGGATTTTCGATCCCTCGCCTTGCGCACTTTGTGTCTCTATCGAAAGGAATATATGTAGGATGGATAAATTTGAAATGGTGATAATAGATTAAAATTTGATTAGTTAAGATTTTGATCCAAACACTAATAGAATTATTGGTATGTTACAGAATATGAGTTACAATTTAGATATGGGGTATTTTATGAGGGATCATAATTTGTTACAATTTTGTGTCGGATGAAGATGCTCTTTCGGTTTGCTAGTTGGCTCATTTTCATTTAGTGCAAACATGACACTCACATAAACTGAATTCTCTCTCTAGGTGTTTAAGAATTCTCTGTATTTAATCATGAAATTAATTATTTATTGAGTAAGTATCGCTTCAACTTAGTAGATCAAGGCATGTTAATTTGAAATTACAATGGAACTCAGATAAATCAACGTAACAATTCATTAATTAAAGTAATAGTATATATTTTGATTATTCTGGCCGAGAAATATACCGGTATATGCCTAGCCCCAAAAAAGAATACAAATAAAACAAAAATACAAAAGATTGGGATGAAATAAAAACACAAACAAAAAAATAAATAAATAAATACAACTTTTCGGTGGAATAAATAACTATGCTGGTAACTATTCAAGAATGCATGCACCCATCTTACCAACCGATACACCGGATCCAGCTAACGCAAGTGGTGTTCATTCTTCTATTATTGGTCTCATATTAATTCAATTCTTTTTGTGTTACATTTTTATCACATGGGTTAGTAGTCGATGCAGGGACCCAAAATATTAGGAAATCCAAGAATAAGATCTTTTATATCACAAAAACTTATGTTTGTATTCCCCTAGGGAATGCGCGGATCCTCATACCCGGATCAAACCCGGGTGCGACCCGACATAGAATAATGTATATGGATATACTGTGTTGGTTAAAACATAACTTAGACACCTAGCCTATTGGAAATTGTGCCATGCGATTAGTTAAAAGTGGTGGGTTCAAAACCCACTTACCCCATTTTTCATTTTTTCGTCTTACTTTAAGAATATATAAAACGACGTTGGATCATATCTAGAATTGTGGAGCTAGCCTAATGGTAGTGGATGTGGGCAACCTAATGCATGTCAAGGATTTTGAATCTCCTTCAACTCATTTTCTTTTTTTTTTCGTTTTTTTATTTTTTTCATTTTTTCATTTTTTTCATTTTTTTTTATTTTTTCAATTTTTAGTTGTTTTGTCTTTTTTTTTTGTTTTTTGCCATTTTTTCTTTTTCTTTGTTTTCAAAATAATATATATACGAAGTTAATTACTATGTGGATTTTTAAATTTAATTAGCATGTGAATATAATTATAATAAAATTGAATTTGCATATAAATTTAATTGAATTTAAAAGTATAATAATTTTTTTTTATTGTTTATTTTGTTTTTTTGTGTTTTTTATTTTTATTTTTTTTTCTAAATGATATATATATATATGAATTTAATTCGCATATGAATTTTGTTTAGGATATACAAATATACAAAATCATTTTTTTTGTTTTTCTTTTTGTGCGAATAAAAGTTATTATTCTTTTGAATAGAAGTTATTATTCTAATGAACAAAACTTACTCTTTCTATAAATGAAAGTTATTATTCTTGTGAATAAAAGCATTGTTTTAATAAATAAAAACTATTATTCTTGTGTATGAGAATAATTGTTCTAATGAATAAAAAAAATTAATAAATAAAATTACACTTGTTCTTTGAAATTTCTTACAAATATTTGTAAATCTAAAAATTTAAGTTTTATTATTTCATAGAATTTAACTAATATTCCATAAAATATTTTTTTAGTCTAAAAATATATTTTTATTGTAAAAAATAAAAGTTATTATTCTAATGAATAAAAATTACTCTTTTTTTATCATATTATATTATTAATTTAATATTTCTATAATTAAACTACTCTTTTAAATGTGATATATATATATATGAATTTAATTAGCATGTCAATTTTAAAACTGAAGTAAATTTAATGAAAGTAACTCTTCTACTAAATGAAAGTTACTCTTTTTATTATAATATTATATAAAGAATATAAATTATTATTCAACTTATTTAAAATTATTTTTTATTATATTATATAATTAAATTAATATTTATACGATTCGAAGAAAAGTGAAACTTTATTTAAAATAAAAGATGTTAGTTTTTTGAATAAAAATGATTATTCTTGTGAATAAAAGTTACCCTTCTTGTGAATGAAAATTACTATTCTTCTAAATGATGTTACTCTTCTTCTAAATGAAAGTTACTTTTGTTATGAATGAAAGTTACTCTCCTTATGAATGAAAGTTAATCTTCTTTTAAATGAAAGTTACCCTTATTCTAAATGAAAATTACCCTTCTTAAGAATGAAAGTTACTATTCTTCTAAATGAAAGTTACTCTTCTTATTATAATATATAAATAATTAATATTTTAAAAAATTTATTATCTTAATAAATAAAAGTTACACTTGTTCTTGGAAATAATTTCAAAAATGATAAAATTCTACCAACAATTACAATTTTTTATTATAATATTTATAAAGCATAGAAATTATTATTCAAATAAATAACAAATACATTTTCATTATATTATTTAATTAAATTAATATTTGTACGATTCGAAGAAAAGTAAATTTTTTATTTAAAATAAAAGATATTGTTCTTTTAAATAAAAGTGACTATTCTTGTAAATGAAAGTTACTCTTCATGTAAATGAAAGTTACTCTTCTTCTAAATGAAAGTTACTCTTTTTGTAAATAAAAGTTACTATTCTTATAAAAATTACTCTTTTTATTATAATATATATAAAAATAAAAATTAACTTTTTTATTATATTATATAATTAAATTAATTAAAAGGTATTCTTCTTTTGAATAAAAGTGATTGTTCTTGTGAATAAAAGTTACTCTTCTTCTAAATGAAAGTTACTCATCTTCAAAATAAAAGTTATTCTTCTTCTAAATAAAAGTTACTCTTTTTGTAAATGAAAGTTTACTCTTCTTATGAATAAAAATTACTCTTTTTGTGAATGAAAATTATTTTTCTACTTCATCACATCCTTCCAAAATCCCCACCTAATTTAAGGAACTCACACTCCATTCCTACAACTAGGGATGTCAATCGGGCCAACCCTCGGGTTGTAATTTTTTTGGTTAAGAAATTTTTAACCCTAACCCTAAACTTTCAGATTTCGGGTTAACCCATCGGGCCAATCGGGCTCAAAAAAATTTATGAATTTTTTAATTAATATATTAATTTTGATAATTGTATATTTGTAATAAGAAATACATCAATAAATGAATGTCATTTCAATTCAAAACTAATATGTAGCTTTTAGAGAAGTAAGAAAATACATTTTTCTTAATAGATAATCATTTAAAAAAAAAATCTAAATATTTTATTTTAAATGTTATAGTAAAATATAGATAAGTGAAATGATGAACATAACTTTCGAATATTGAATCAAAATGGATTTTTTCACATACACTTGAAAAAAAAATGTATACTAACTTTCAAAAGTTGGAAAAATAATAAATTAATGAAGTTTGAAAATTAAATAACGAGAACTCGCTAATTTTCGGGTCGACCCTTTGGGTTGCTGGCTATCTTTGGGTCAAATCTATCGGGTTGTGAGCTATTCGGTTTAGGGTCATTCTGGTTGAGAATTTTCAAACCTAACCATGTCGGGTTGTCGGGTTAATTGGGACAACTCACGAGTTTTGGGCTAAATTGACATCCCTATTTACAACCAATAACTAAAAATAATTTGTATAATTATTCCAAGATTCACGTAAAAATAAGAATCAACGCAGTATTTCAAATTATTGTTATAATGTTCTTTATTATTTAAAGTCTTATTTTCCATTAATAAAAAATCTTTTTTCATTTTCTAGAAATTTGATTTATAAGTAAAGTCTCATTCAAAATAAAAATTTAAAGTCTTATTTAATTTTATAGATAAATATTATTTTGAATTTAACCAAAGTCTCATTACAAATAAAAATGTATGAAAGTCTTAATTTTTCTAAAAAAAATTATTATTTCATTTTATAAAATTTGTTATTTATATTTAACGGAATTATCATTTATTAATAAAATATGTAAAGTTTTATTTGTTATTAGGAAAAGTTCTATTTGATTTTTTTAAATATTATTTAATTTTATTAAAAAATCTTATTTATATGTAAATAAAATCAAATTTATAAATTTAAGAAGAAAAAAATTAAAAATTTATTTGCCATAGCACAAATGTCTTTTTTTGATTTTATGATAAGTATTATAAAATATATTTATAAATAGTAAGAAATATTATTTAATTTTAATAAGAAGTATTAGGAAGATATATTGAAAATTTGTGGAAAAAGAAAAAATGAGAAAAATGTCAGAGGTGGGTATTTAACTCCCAACCATTCAATCAACATTCTTACCACCACTAACCAACTGCGTTGCCTATTATCTTTGCATTACATCAACACAATTTTATTATATTGTTATGCACAGTCGTAAATTAAAAAAAATGAATTGGATCGGATTGGGTCAAACCCGGGTCAGGATCGTGTTTGACCCCCACGCTCCCTGCGCACGCACGCACATACGAGTGTGACTTTTTTTATATTTATTATATATATCCCAAGTTTGTACCAATTTCCCAAACTTTTTTAACTGATAATTGTGAAAAAAGTAATTTTGTTTAGTCAATAGTAACTAAAATTAAATATATATATATATATAGACACACACACACTAGTTATTTTATGTGTAAATGAGCTATTTTACTTTTAAAGAAATTGTAAAAGAAATAATGTTGACAAGAAAATCAAAAGTTCATTTCATCGCGCGAATTGAACGATTTCACGTGATAATGCAAATTCATATGTGAAAATTAAAGGTTTGTGAGAAATCAAAATTTCACGTAATCGCGCAATTTGAATTACTTCACATGATAATACAAATTCATTTAAAAAATCAAAGGTTCACATTAATTACGAAAATTGAACAATTTTACATGAAACTTTGATATTTGTGTTAACCTTAAGATTAAATTATTGTCATATATTAAACTGCTAGGGACATTTCGGTAAGAGTTGATATATTTTAACTAAAATTTATATGATTTTGAACTTTGAATAGTATTTATATATTGAGTGAGCAAAATGGCTATGATATTTTCTGCCTCATAAAGTCTTCATGCATGATGAAGGACCCGGTCCAATCTATTAATTGAGAAATTGGCTAAAAAATTATTAATAAAAGAAAAGTTACATAAAAAAAAAATTAGCAACCCAGCATCGGCTGCAAACTCGAAATGACTGCAGATATGCAAATTTAAATAACAATATGCGATGCCTAAACGTATAAGAAAATCTCATTTGTATACACAATCAGCTTCTATACAAGGGAACTATATACATAAATTCAACTCTATACAAGATTTGTATATTCTCTAGCTTGGCATCCCAACCAAAACTTCCACATAAAATCACTCAATAATTTATAGAGGTAATATGGATCAATCCTTCATGTAATCACCATGTATAGTGAAATTTCAGCTCTTTTTTCTATTCAAAACTGAGATTTTCATTTGGACTGGCAAGCCCACCGGAAGAATGTCGCGCCATGAGTTTCCTCATGATGGGAATATTGGTTACGCCTCTTGGCCGGTTGGTGTAGTCCATAATCGGACTCCGGAGATGGCACCGGAGTAGAGTCAGTGGTGGTGCTTCCCTCCTCGTGATGATGAGCAGCATTGGACTTCTTCGTGTTGATGAATCGACCCCCACATCCTCGCGCTCGTCTCAGGGCGTGCAGGTGGCGCGACTCGTGAAGATAAGGCTGATGAAAGATAGGAGCATCAAGCATTTTTTTAAACTATAGGCAAAATATTTCATTGATCATTGCATAAATGTGGAAATCTTGATCTCCATCAATAGGCCTAAACATCAAACTTTGCCTGCTAAATTTCAAGATTAGTATAAATTTAGTCTCTTAATTATTAGCATGGATATAAATGGTCTGGTTGGTACTAACATTTAATATGAAGCATATAATTACATTTCAAGAATGGATAGATCTTACCTTCCTAACTCCAGTCGCTTTGTTCTCTATCTCAGCTTTTGCACGCAGTTGTCTTCGCCTCAGAATTGCATGATACTGTTTGGCGTTCACATAAACAGGCTCCTCCGGCATTACAAAGGGCAGAGTCGTTCCACAGTGAGGTGCAGGATGTAACTCAGGATATATCTGAAATATTACTACACATTTGGCATAACCACAGGAAAAATGGTAATGAAATTAAGTTACAAACAAAGTTGTGATTTCTTTAGGGTTTTCTAAGTAGTCAAATTGTGCTGCACCATTCAAGTGACTATATACAAACTCAGCTTTTCTCAAGTGAACATTGGAGTTAATCAAAAATGCATTTTCTTCAAAGATCGAAGATTATAAGGTTTGCCAAAATATCAGACACACATCGAAAGGGAACAAGATATACACAATAGATCGATCAGTAACATAACCAATTAACCATAATCCTCAAAACAGATAGGTTTAGAGAATAACAAATGTTGTATATATTAACCACGAGCGCAATGTGTATTACCTAATCCAATTATGACCTAATAGTTTTAGCGCGTTAAGGTGCAGAAAAGTAGCAGTAAGCCATATACCAACTCTTGGCGACCATGCGCCTGCGTATTATCCCTCATCTCTGGTTCTAGGTAAGAATATGCAGAGATTACCTGAAATTCAATCATGAAGTTAAACGGATAAGTATTTGAATTAAAATTTTATTAGAAAGCTAGTTGCCATAGATTTACTAACTAGCAAGTATATTCAAGTGAATGAATAAAACAATAGAATGCACTCACTTTTGAGCTGCCAACCTGATCTCTTTGATTTTCATGTACAATGTATTCACCTATTGTAGAAGGCACTACTGGCGGTGCAGCCTTTCCTTGCTCCTTGCTGCTCACTGAGCAAGATACTTTGTTACTTTCATAAAAATAATAGACAAACGAGAATACTTATGCTTATGTTACAAATAGATAGGCAAGGTATAGCAATTTTCAGAGTTGAAAAAAGACCAGTAGATAGTCTCTGTCTCTCGCCTCGTTTCTGATATAGCGACAAATCCATGATGGTGTAAATGTCTGCTAGCTAAGATAGCGAGTCTACTTGGTTTTCTACGATAGTATTCTCATTCTCCTTTCACCTTTAAAGAGGTGCTTCAATAATGAAGAGCTTTTCACTTCCACTAACAAATGAAATAGAATTTTTTATCAACAAATATTTCTGACTATATGCAAAAGCATCTCGTTCTTCTTTCCAAGGATGCCAAATTGAAGAAAGCGCTATCCTAAATGTTTCTTCTCTATATAATTAATACAAGATCAGGAAATAGCACTAAATTAAGTATTAATCAGTTATAAACACAGCCATTCCTTCAACATTCACTTTCTATTTTTGAAGATCAAAATCATGTGAAAAAGCTTACATCGATCTTAAAAATCCTATGCATGATTTGCAAAACATTATCCATTCTCATGGAGTTGCTGCAAATTTTGAGGACAGACGACATTTTGATCAAATTTCATCAAATGAAATATGTAGGAAACATATCCCATAAAAATAAACTTCATAAAATTCTAAGCGGAAAATTTTCCCAATATGTTGAGAAATCAAGTTCATCTTTTGTTTTCTTTAGTAACTTGAAACTGACATCTCATTCAAAATCTGATTTCAAGAAGACCTCAAGTCAACAATCTCATGGGATGATTGGTCATATAGAGGATACTAACAAAAATTTGAGAAAAAACTCAGACAATTAAATGGAACCTGAATCTGGCATTTCAGAAATTTGTCCTCTGAATTGACTGTGCAGTTGATCCGGAGGTGTCATACTCAACAGGCTTCTCGATAGGACATTTGCGGATGCGTAATTGTCCCCGGCACCATAATGCCAACCTTGTGAACCGGCTTCATGCCAATAATAGCCTTTTGTGTCAAACTCACACTGCTCTCTTTTACCTTGATGCTGTTGCATATTTGACTACCTATAAGCAAATGGTCAAGACCGATTAAAAGCATACAGCCGAAATATGATCTTCACATCATAATACATCAAAAGACTAGGGGATCATCCACTGAAATACTTAATAAGTAATATACATGACCTCATCATAAATGCTTAATCAATACTTGATTTGCATGCATGAGCTTATATATCAAAACTAAGTCCAAAGAATGTCTTCTAATATAGATTGTAGATAAACATTGAGGTTAATCCTATTTAAGTCCCATAACTTAGGTATACGCACCAAATCAAATCTGTTCAAATGCATGACGAACAATTAAATCACAAACAAATTGTTGAATAAATAAGCAGCTAGATCAGCAAGCTCGATTTCCTATTGATGTCTGACGAACTCAAAAAATGCCTGTAACATTGCAACTAATAATGTAAGGGAAATACGATATGGGGCTGGAACACTATGTAAAGATTATAGAAAAGTGAGATAAATCAAGTCACAAAAAAAAGTGAGATATGAAGAATATTTGGGCTAAAGACTTGATGGAATGAATGAAACTAATCCAAATTATTTAGAGTGAATACGCAGAATATGGCATGGCACGTAATAGATTCATATATAAGGTATGTTTTCATAAATGAATTGAATCACATTAATTGCTTACACCTCCAACAATTATACGTTCGACTCTAAACTCCTACTTTTTGGAAGCAAATTATAACTCGACAGATTCCCATATATGCATAAATTTCACCCAACTTCCTCATTTTGTTAACTATTATTGGACATTTTGAGGAAACTGCATCATATATTGAGAATCTGAGGAATCAGTTGCAGTTTTGTGTTATCAATTAAATGATCAAAAATCATTATCAGAATCAGAATACTATTTTTACTTCATTGCCTGGCGATTTAAAGATAGATAATGACATTAAATGATAAAAATTAACTACTCCAATTTGAAACTGTATTTTAGTTGAATCTCATACTTGAAAAGTCAAATAATCTTCAGCCAAGCTATAAACTTAATTCATGTTTTTAACAAATTAACAAGCCAAATCTAACCTTCAAAATCAAGATAATTAACAAGAAATCTATCCGGATCAAGTAATCATATCGATTACTTGATTAACATTATCAACATAAAATTTTCGTCTCTCCTGCAAGAATTATAAAACAGTAAATAATTAGGATATAATCCTTCAGAAAATAGATTTTTTTTTAATTAGAATAATTCATCCAAGTTAAAACGTTTATACATATGTGTACCTAACAGTTAGTCATCTCTTCTCCCCCTCCCCGCCTCCTCTTTTCTCTGTCTAAAACACAGACATAAAATCTTCAAAACATTTCCTTTTTTAGGAAAAACCAAAACATAACTGCATCTGCCCAATCTAATCAACCGAGCCACATAACCCAATCAGGCAATCATCGTAACAGGTAATAAACAAAAATCACACACACCACACACCCACAATCTCCAAATCCAACCATCAACTGATTAAACCAACAAAAAAAGAAGAAGAAGCTGAAGATGAGACATAAATTAACTTACTGCAGTGACAGAGGACAGTTGTTCATGCAATTCAATGATGTTGAATCTCACTCTTGCTAGATTAGAGGCTGAATATATGCTACATGCATTTGTACTTTTCCTTTGTTGGGGGTGGGGTGGGTGGGAGGGGGGGGGGGTTGCGTGGCCCTTTTGATGATGAGAAAGTGCTCAAAATTCTCACCTCATGAAGACAACATCGGATGACAGGGATGACCTTGGATTTGCAATAAAGTGCTTATATAAGGTCTCAAAAGTGGCTGTTCGGTTTGACGGAAGCAGCCTTGGCTCTTGCCAATAATGACGTCTCTGTCCTTTATATTTGCCGTGCTTTAAATGGCAAGTTGTTATGAATATTTCACTTTTCAATCATAATATTCTTATATTTTTTAGTCATAATATCTCAACCAACATTTTAGCCACAATTTTATTTTTGTCATTTCATCATTTTTTATTATTCTACAATTTTATATATTTATTTGAAGTTATTTGTAAAATCAAATTAAATGAGTACAAATTCAAAAAAATATTTAATTAAAATTTAAAAATTACTTAATATAAAATTTTAAATTATATTAATTAAAAATTGAAAATTACGTAAATAAAATTTCTACAATTACATTAACTAAAAGACCTAAAAATTCCTAAATTCTAATTTATTCCTAATTACTTTTCAAGGATGGCGACCAACTTAGTATGCTGTCGAATCTGCACTTCGTTCATGTTCGAAGTGTCCTTGAAAATCACTTTCTTGTATTCCTTGAGCAACCCGCTGAGTCATGTCGTCCACTGACGGGTCTCGATTTCCAGTATTGCCTTATGGCACAATCCCCTTCTTTTTTCTTTTCGGCGCTTTTTGTCTCATAGGACGAGTCAGCGACTGTTGGCCAATACTTTCATCCATAAAAGCATTTAAATCGAATGCATCGACCTCTCCGCTTGTAGAGTATTGGTCGGGGGCGGTGTGCTTGGTTTTTTCGGGCCAGATGAGGAGTTGGAGCCGCTAGTAAATTTGGGGTGATTTCGCACTATTGTCCACACCTCATCGTACTTGAACTATTTAAATTTTTCATTGTAGAAGGTGGCATGAGCTTGTTCGCGAATGTTTTTCCAACTTTGGCAGATCGGCCATCTTTTTTGGAGGTTGTTGATGCAGCCGGTGAATTTGGTTACCTTGGTCTGAACCCGGCCCCAATGCTTGCGGAGGTTGTTGTAGTCGCACTCCAACCGCCAGGTCGGTTTGAGCGGTCGGTTTGAGCGCGTTGTATTTTTCCGCAATCTTCTCCCAGAAAACCCAGACCCTTTGTCCGTTTAAGATCACCGGATCTTCGGAAACATCAATGTAGCATCGGGTTACCAACTTCGTCTCTTCCAGCCCATACTTCTTCGATCTGACATCACGCACACTGGGGTCACCTTCCGTCATGAGAGGGGACGGTACCAACTCGTCGATGGTATGCATCTCGTTGATGGAGTAGTCCCCAACGTTGATTGACGACAAGGTTGGGGTTAGGGGATATTCGGCGTCACGTTTAGAAATTTTTTGGAATCCACATTAGTATCGCGACAATGCACATAAAATTAGTGAAAGTCGATGGATCCCAACCCTTACCCAACAATACTAAAAAAAACCGAGTAGCTCACCTGATGGTGGAGGATTTTTTTCCCCCAAAATTTGGATCCATAAAATACAAGAAATATGTTTAATTGAAGGAAAGTAAGAACGAAAGTGAGAAGGAAAGTTATGTGAAGTGAATTGTGAAGGAAATTGTGTTGGATTTTATAGAAGGAAAATGAGAAGTAAAGAAACTGAAATATAGTAAAAGAATGAGAGAATTCAGTCGATCTGGTTAATAAGGTCAATAGCATTCGTGTGAGTCGAGAGCGTGAAGGCAGAGAATGTGATCGGGTAGAGAAGATGGAGAGATCGTGTAAGAGTGTGAATGATTCAATGTTGTTATTGACCTCGTCAGGTCATATTTATAGGATAATAGGGTGGTGACTAGGGTTTTGTCTCGACGTGGCCTTTAGCCCTAATTGTTCTGATATTCGTGGGATTAATTTCCCACGATGTGGTCACGCCATCTTTCCCAAGTCGCAGCCCATTTTAGGACTTGACTCGATTGACCACTTTGACTCGATGCATGGGCCTGTGATATTCAAAATAAGCTGGTTTTTGTAATTGGAATAACATATTAGGTTGATGATATATATTTAAATGGGCTATATGAATTTTGCCTATTACAATTGTCCAATAAGATATACATACCACTCATAGCGGTACAAAGGAAGTAACATTTTCATCAAATATAACTAAATTATAAATATGTATATGTATATATATATATATATATATATATATATGTGTGTGTGTGTGTGTGTGTGTGTGTGCATTTTGTCAATCTTCATGTTTATTTCATCTTAGTTGCTCCAATTAGTGAGTTTTTTATTTAAACATACTTTCTTCGTCTAAAAAAATAGTTATAACTTTTATTTTTTGGACATTCATAAAAAATAGTCATATTCCATTTATAGATACTAGCCGCAACATATTACTCTCAATATATTAACTTACTTTTACATTCTACCACATATGGTCCACCATTTTTATTTAAATTAACTTCTATTATCACTAACATGTGGATCGCTTTCTCAACTTAAAATAACCTTATGAAGTCCTAACATAGATTTCTTAAAATCTACATCACTTTTTCTTAAAACTATTTTTTTGTGGATGAATAAAATATCATGTTAATTGCTCAAATTATGTTATTAGTAAGCAATAGATATAGTTTTTTGTTTCTCTAATATGTGACTCATTTGTAGTTGTGTATATTATATTTTATGTTGGTAAAAGTATTTCAAAATCAATAATAAAAATTTGAAAATGTATTATCTTCGATAAATTTCTGATTAGAAAATTGGAAAATCTGTGTGGTTCATTTTTCTCCCCAAGACCAGAAAAATAATAAAATTAACAAGTATTCTCTTGGCCTCAAATTCTAGCACACAATTTCATTTTATTTTTACGAAAATTAAACTTGGTCGAGAATGGGGAAATGAAAAACAAGCTGGGGGCAACATTTGTCAATTGTCACGAGAAAAAGGCGTTGCATCAATAATTAAACGCCAATGATTGGGTCCATATCTCAATTGCTACGTGTCCCGCTATTTTCGCAAAAAGGTGGGACCCGCTCGTACCGCACCCCCTTCGACGGTCACATGTGGCATGACTCAACCGTTAAACGCCATTATCTGTCGAGGAGGCGGCAGTTTTCAGATGAAATCTTTTTTCTTCAAACACACACGGTCTCGCACGCACTGTTTGACGGCGACAGCCAACCGTCAACTAATCAACTATTTCCACTTTTTTCTTATTCTTCCTCATCTTTCTTGATCTCGAATTAGTTCTATTTATAAAATTCAAAATTCAGAATCTATTACTCGTACGGTACCTTAAAACATTGCCATTTTATTTTTAACACTAATTTGATAAATATTAGGTAAGTATGTAAATGAATAGAAAAAATGGCTTATATTTATTATAAGAGTATTTTTTTTAATTATAAATAGTAAGTGTGTCAGTCGTGTTTGATTTTTGTGTGTAAATAAATTGACGTAGTGAGGGGAAAATATAAAAAATAGTGATGGTGCAGTGTATAAAATAAAATGAGAAATATTTAGAAGAACATACTAAAATAATAAAATGAATAATATTTGAATTTAAGGGACGAAGGGAGTGTAAAACTTTTCAAAACTAAACTTGCTCTTGAAGTTTTATTTGTTACGTTTGACTTTATAAATTGTAAATTTTTCTATAAAACGAGTATATAGTGATATCAGTTATGTCATTTATGCGTTAACTAATCTTACATTTATGACGATAAATCGCAACTTAGTTGATAGAATGATTTCCTTCCAACCAATGAGTCAAGAGTTTCAGTTATCCAATATATCTATATAAAATTTGTAACTCAAAAATACAATAAAATCTTACCCTTAAAAAAAATGCATTGATTAATCTTCAAATTATGTCTTCTTGTAACATATTTAATTTTATCATAAATATAATTATATGACCAATCTTGTACACCTACCTTTACACTCAATTAAAAGGTATTGAAATTACATAGCTCTGTATAGCTAAATATAGAAATAGGAGTCTATACTTGTTCTTAGACCATTTTCAATGGTACTGGAAAACGCAGAATGTAGTGAAGAAAATCCTCCAATCGTGTTGTAAAACCAAACGCAAAATCCCAAATTTTTGCATTTTTTAACAGTGCAAACGCATCTTCGCGTTTGTACAGTTCACAAACGGAAAAACTTTTGGAAATTGCACTTAAGACCTTTACTTTTTTGTATTCTGAAAATTGGAATGAGAAGAGAAGAAAAAGAAAAAGTGCAGATCTTACCTTGCAACGTGAGGAAGAAGATGCAGAAGACGCAAGAGGAAGAAGAGAGAAGAAAGCGGCGGACAGTGTTTAGAAAATTAGGGTTAAAATGATTATTTTATCTATTATGTTAATTGTTGGGCTTTGGTTTAATTAAGGATAATGGGTTGGGCTTGCGTTAGTTAATGGATAAAAGTATTCAAGCCAAAAAATAATTAGAATAGTAAATTGTACGTAGCCGTCCTAATTCATGCAAATAACAATTAAGTTTGTTAATTTCTCATTCTAATTATTAATGCTAAAAGTATTCATGCTAAGTTTGTTAATGAATTAATGCTCGGAGATTTAATTATTTATTGTTAGAGTTTTGTAAAATCTTTTTATTAAATTAGTTTTGTTAATCAATTTAATTAATTAGCCACACTTAAATAAAATTACATCATATATTATGAAATTTAATAAAATAATAATTAGAATAATATATTTAATTAAGTATTCACATTGAAATTTATTACATATATACTATGAAATTTAACAAAAGAATAATTAAAACAATACTAATAAATTAAAAAAAGTGCATAACACACCATAAAATTCTAAAATACATTTCAAATAAACTTAATAATTAAAAAAATACATAACATACCATAAAATCCTAAAAAAAACACATTTCAAATACATAAAATTAAAACAAAAGCCAAATAACGAAATTACAATAACTAAATAAAAACCTAATCTATTAATCCGGTAAATCAGAATCAGATCCTCCAATATTAATGAAGTATGAAGGATATGTTCTAGGTGCATAGTCATTAGGCTGATCTTGTTGTTGAGTTCTTTTCTGTAAAATACGTAGTTGTTCAGCTTCAGTAAACGCACGAATTTGTGGATTGGCTATGGAGCTCAAGTCGGTATATAATATTTTATTTTCTTCCCTTACTTGTTTTTGTTCATAGAACGCCTTTTGATTTTCCAAAAGTTGATTCATTTTTGTGTTTGCTATTTTCATGTCATCTCCATGTTTCTCATTTTGTTCTTTTATAGCAGCAATCAAAGATGTCGTATCATCGAACTGCTTTTTCTTTAGCTTTTCTTTCTGTACTCTGATGGGCCTTGATGGTGAAGGACCACCAATGACATGTTCGTCATATTCATCACATCTCATAGTAAATGAAGACAAACTTACTGAGCCTTGCGGAGTATGAGCAAAAGTTTTTGAAGCGGAAGACTGAAGTCCACGTGATGGTTGTCTAGAGCTCCCTGCACAATCTTGAAATTTTTCAAAATTTTTAATCATGTTCCAAACATGATCAAATTTCCAACCTGATTTGTAATTTGGATCTGTTTTGAGTATTTTTTTCAGCTTCTTTTATCTGCAAGTAGTTATAATGAATTAATTGCATGTGAAAAGAGAAAATTTACATTAAAAAATTTGATTAATACTCACTATGTCTGCATTTGAAGTACCACTTCTGTTTCTTGCTTCGGCTGCTCGGATACATCCATGCCATTTCTTTGCTGCTTTCTCAATGGCTTGAATACGAGCCTGCAGAGATCTTTGCGAACGTTCTGGCCAAGTCGGGTCTCTATCTTCGTTGAAGGCATTTTCCACACGCGTCCAGAATCGATTTGCTGACTGGTATGTACCGATGATTGGGTCTTGTGAAACTTGCATATAAGCTTGACATAAAAGGATGTCTTCTGCATTTGTATAGCTTTCTCTACGAGTAGACATTTTGTGAGAAAAAGTTGAAGATGAAGATGAAGATGAGGTAGTTGTCATGTTGTAAGCTCTTGCATTTATAGATATAAAATGATTTTTCTGCTTTTAGACGGATGGAAGAGATTGATTTCTGCTTTTGTGATGAATGGCTGAGATCAAAAGCACACGGATTGTGCTTTTGTGCTTTCTGCTTTTAGACGAACGGTTAAGATTGATTTCTGCTTTTGTGATGAATGGCTGAGATCAAAAGCACACGGATTGTGCTTTTGTGCTTTCTGCTTTTAGACGAACGGTTA
>JAYDZE010082501.1:0-24875 GCA_034509125.1 Monilaria moniliformis
TCAGGTTCGGCGGCTGACGCATTTTGGCAACCTTCTCATCCTCATCATTTTTGCATGTAGATAAATGTATAGCATATTGAGTGGTGAGAGGGTCCCACTATGGTTTAGAACAATGACAAATGTACCTTATAAATATTGGTTTTTGTTGCTATATGATATGGTTGTTTCGGTTTAAAAAAAATGTTTACTTTCTTTTATTTATATTTGGCTATTTTAATTGCATACGTCAGAGGGGTTGGGGTGTGACAGTTTCTCTGAAATGATTTAACCATTTCAATATAATTTCCTAATTTACTATTTTCTTGTGAACGTCGTCACTAGAAATGAAATTGAAGTCATTGAGACTTTTGTTGAAGAATGAACTGGGAATTTCTTGAGAGATGTTGGGGTTGTTTATGCCCATCAGGGAATCAACTGCTACATATTCCCCGGTCTACAAACATTTCATTGAAACTATTAGATTATAATCTAATGATCAAATTGTTTTAGGTATTAATAAATTAGAGAAGTGAGAAGTCTTGTTAACACAAGAGATGTGAGTTGGAATGAGGATGATTAGGGGGTATTTATAGTGGGAAAATTTTGAATTTAAATTTAAATTTAAATTTTCAATTTTTTTTGAATTTCGGCGGTTTCTGCTGCAAAACAGCATTTTTTGCTGCAGAAACCGTCGGTTGTTTCTATTCAGTGATAGGCCTACACCTATCCCTCTGGCCCTGCCATCTCGGCAACCCCTGATTAAATTGGGAAATCGCAGGTTCAGAACTGGCGGTTACAATTTCATGGTGACCCTAACCGGAACCGAACCAGTAGAACTGATCGACTGGTTCTAGTTTAACCGCCTAGACACGATACTGATTTTGGTCGGTTCTTGTTTAACCAGGCATCATTACCTAGGAATATGATTTCTAATTGATTACTTATCTCGTGTTTGGAAATATCAAGAAAAACTATTATGATTCTAGACTTGTATTAATTAATTAAATTCAATTAACTAATAGATTTAATAATTAAAATAAGATTTTCTTAATTAAATTATTAATTGAGAAAGTAGTAGTAGTAGTAGTAGTAGTAGTAGTAGTAGTAGTAGTAGTAGTAATAATAATAATAATTATTATTATTATTATTATTATTATTATTATTATTATTATTATTACAATTATTATTATTATATATTATTATTATTATTATTATTATTATTATTATTATTATTATTAAGTGTGATCCATAATAATAAAAATTACATTAATATTAGCTCAATAAGTCATTAATAATAAATAAATAATAATATTAATTATTATTGTTATCCATGTTAGATAGAAAATTAAAATTTAAAAATTAGAAATCGGATTACTTTTCCAAGGCAAAATTCTGCCAAACAAACAAGCTCTTAATGTAAGTTTAAATGTATGTGTCATTGGCATTAAATAAATGCTGCAAATCTATCCATTCATTTGAAGGATATATTAAACTATCGTCAAAGATACATTACTATATCAAACAAATTTTGTATAATAATTTAGGCATTGGATAAAAAAAAATTAGTTATCATTTTCAGTCTTTAGATTGTGAAAATTTATGATGGATTCCTCAATTTGTTAGTCTTTATTGCTCATTGTAGTAGAGTCATCATGCAATTTTTAATGTGATACATATATTTCAGTACGAAGTAAAAAAAAACAAATAAGAGGGGTAACTAATATAAATTCCACCCACGATTTACACCAGAACATATGCTTGAATAATACAAAGTCAAAAACAAACATACAACAATGACAATTAAAACAAAACCAAGAAAACAAACAATAATCTCAAGTATACATAGAATTTGCTCACAACTGCTTTTTGTAGTTAAATTCTAAGTAATACGTAAATAAGTATTGGTAAAAATTGAACTCGTAATAGCCTTTCATCACGAGATCATCCACTCCAACGACAATGCTAAGCTAAGTTACTTATACTTGCCTATGATATTGTTTTGGTTTATCAACCATTGTTGCTGTTCATGCGCCAAAAATTGTTGATCTAGTGAATTACTCCTCGAAAAATGGTCCATTTGATTATGACCTAAAAATGGAGTTTGGTTTTGATATTGCATTAGAAATTGAGGAACTGCACGAAATGTAGGCAATGAAATCGTATGCTGAAGGCTTTGTGCTTCCATTGGATCTACTAGGAATGGATTGTAGTAGTTGTTTGGTGGCATTGGGTAGGTTTGTAGGCAGGGTTGAGATGGCGGCAGCGGAGACGGCTCCGGCTCGAATAAAATTAGCTCCCAATTGTCCGACAAGTTGCCAGCAGGGGCCGCAGAGGGCCCCACCTCCATGGCCGGTGCTGGCTTTTTGTTGGACGTTGGTAGTTGTGACGACGACGGCAGTGGTGATGGCGAGGCTAGTGTCTCGGTCAACACGAGCTCCCAATTGTCCGAGGGTGATGAGTGTGGGAAGTCATGATGACGTTGTTGTTGTTCATGTTGTTGCTGTAGTTGTTCTCGGTCATCGAGGTCTGACCCGTCCCACAACGAGATGAGGTCGACCATGGAGTAGGAGACGGGGAGGGACCTGACCGAGGACGTCTCGCTCATCATAAATGCCTCATCTCGTTGTGGAGGCTCGGCGTAGGCCTCGAGATCAATGGAGATGGCCGGGCACGCCGACGTTTTTGTTGCCGTAGCGTTGATTAGGTCTTGTAGTGAAGTGCATGGCGATCCCACCTCGGACAACAATCTATGCTCATGTCTCTTTCTCTCTATTCCTTTCTCTTGAGTGGCTTTGGCATTGGATGAGAGAGAAATAGATTGTTCATTCAAGAATTCTTGCAAAGCCTTAAGTAGGTCTTCCGAGATTGATTGAACGCTTGGATACTCGGAACTACGACCAACGCCTATTCTTTTACATATTGTATAGAAATTGTTTAGCTCTTTGAATTGTTTTGCAGCTTTGGCGCAAGCGTGGAAGGCATTGACACAATTTTGAAATTGTAGATGGAAGAAGCTATCAAGAATGAGAGAGAGGCCGTCGGAGATGTCTTTGTAGAGCTCGAAGCTCTCTTGAACAACATCATATAAGCATGATTGGACCAATCGATTTATCCGGGCCTCGCCGGTGGGCCGGGTGGCAATGGCCCGGTCGAGCAGTCGTTGCCAATACGTGATCCTGTCGAGAAGCATTGCTGGTTTCATATCTAAAACCAGCTCGCTAGGCCGCTTACCGCGGGTAATGACCCGTTGGTAGGTCGGACTCTCCTTTACCGACCCGTTAACATACCTCCTCCGTTGGAGCTTGCCTGTGAGGAAGCACTCAAGACGCTCGTCTAGATAAAGGGCAAAGGTCCGGACGAAGGATGTGAAGTCCCATCGGCTGCTCGAGCTCGACTCATCTCGGAAGGAGGTGAGGTTGAGGATCTTGGCACCCCGTTTCATGGAGTGGAAGACCTCCCGGGGGAAGTAGGGGTCCCCGTCCTGGAAGATCCGAAGTACGAGCATCAAAGACTTGAGCGCCACCATCCAATTCCGTGTACGGCCTATGCGCTTGCTAATAGCACGGGCACAAGCTGCGGCGTGGAACTTGTTGGAGGAGACGAGGAGGAGGATCTCGTGGACGACCTTCTCGTCGACCGGGTCGTCATCGTGGGTGGTGGCCTTGAGCACAGCAACTTCAAGGGATGAGGAAGTGGTGTTTGAGACCTTAGCTAGGCTAATGCTGGTTTGGTCCTTGACTGCACCAATTGCTCTTTGAAGTTTGCTTGGCATTGTTGATGATGAGAATTTTCAATATCTCATCATCAGCAATGACCACTCTCAATTTTTTTTTAGAAAAAAATTAGCCAATTCTTGGTTTTATTTTTCCTTTTCTTGATGTTTGTTTTTGGAATTCTAAAAAAAATAGAATACCAACAATAAAAGTTAGTTTCTGCGATTAGTTTGCAACCAAGAACGAAATGGGAATTGGAGGGAGACTATTTTTGGTATTCTTGAATCTCTTTTTTCCCTTTTTGGGGGGTGGGGTGGGATAGGGTAGGTGTGGGGGGAATGGATGGCAATGCTGAGAAAAAAAGAATAAAACTTTAATTATGTGAACAAGATTTTCTCAGTTGAGGAATGGTGATATTTTTCCTAAAAGTTCTCTCCATCAAATACTTTTTTTTAGCAAGAATTTCGAATTCTAGTGAATCAAAATTTGAGTACCTATATTTTCTTTTGCAAAAATGCTGTTTGCGATTTCGTAGGAAACTGCTGACGTTTTGAATTTGGTCAATTGTTTGGGGAATTAATCGAATATTTTGCACTATCATATAATTATTTCTTTTTTCTTGAAGAAAAAAGAAACTTATGCCATTAAATCATGAAGAACAACGTCAGAGAGCCACTCGGGGCAGATCCCCGTCCATATGGTGGTTTCCGGGTTTTATGATTTTGAAAATTTAGGTACACTATGGGTTTCTTAGCCACTCGAGATAGATAGGGTTGACTACCCCATAGGCTATAACTACTAAAGTCAAACCCTAAATATTGCAAACAATTTCAATAAATTAGCGAAATTAGAAGGTCCAGACTCCAGCCCAATAAAGCCCATTATTCGTGTATGTGAATGTTGTTTCATGTTTGTATCGAAGTAAAGTTGTGATTGATCGCCTAATGTTGTTGAGATAGCTCTATAATCGGTGGGAAAGATAATTAGAGAAGTCAAATGCAGCCACAATGGAATTGATTGTCACACCACCTGAATCTCTCTAGTGGCCAGTGGGTTTGCAAATGAGTCGTAAGATCTACTCAGTGCGGCTACCCCGGTCGTCATAATCTTTTATTAATTATTTTACAATAATTAATAAAAGGTCCGTATCCATGCTCCCACAGAAATCCTCACGTCCTTGTCTTCCTGATCCAGTCCGAGAAGTCTATCCCAGGCAATTAATAGTGATATGCTTAAAAGAAACAAACTAACAAATTCTAACATTTATTATTATAACGTATTATTATTATTGTTGTTGTTTATTTAAATTGAAGAGGCTTCAACGGTAAATGAATAGAGAGAGAGAGAGAGACCAGCAAATTAACAGATTCGGCATAAATTCAAAAAGCCAAAACCTATCTTCGCATGATATGAGGAAACATACATATTAGCTTCGCCTCTGAGTGCTAGTGTGTGTGTGTGTATAGATATAAATACATTATCTTGTATGTATAATCTTATATTCCCATTTCCCACTTTACTGTTTGTGAGTGGCAGCATATTTGTTCCCCCCTTTTATATATTCTTCCCGACTGCACTTTTTTCAACTTTTCTATCTCCTGTCTCTGCCGCTTTACTTCCTTCTTCCTTATTCCTTTTATTCCCTCTTCTCCTCTCTCTCTCTCTCTCTCTCAGAAACACGCAGTCATGGGTGACATTCTGCACCCTCCCATGGAGCAGCTCCAAGACCTCGAGTATTGCATTGATTCCAATCCTCCATGGCGTATGTTGCCACTCTCCTTTCCCTTTTTTTCACACACAACACACACTTACTTATTGTAGTTTCACCGTCGTGGGAATGGTTGGTGTTTGTTTTCTGTATGTTTTTTTCCTTGTTTTTGTCATCTAATGTGGATAATTTGGTTCTTTTTGTCACTTATTGGCGCGCAAGTATAAAATGACATCATTAGTAATGTTGAATTGGCGTTTCCTGAAATTATTGAAATAAGTTTTGCTAAGAATTAAATCAAGAAACTATATCACACGACATCCTCTATTGCGACTAATAATTCTTTTGGTTACTTACCTATTTGTGCATTATTTGGCGCAAGTGTAAAATAACATCATTAATAATGATAAAAAAATTTCTTGAAATTATTGAAATAAATGGCTCGGAATTAAATCAAGAAAAGATTTTTATTATCACATGAGATCCTGTACTCGGACTAATAATTCTTTTTGTTACCTATTTTGCATTTTTTGGCACAAGTATGAAATGACATAATTAGTGATGATAAATCGACTTATCTTGGAATTATTGAAATAAGAGACGAGAGACGATTTTTATTGTGAAAATTTGTAGTTTTGTGGGGCTCAGCCTCATTAAATGTGGGAAGAGTGTACAATTGGGATTTAATGAGTGTTTGGTACATTGCTATTTGGTTGGTTTTCAGCACTGTAATAATTTGTTGTGACAATGGTCCCCAGCAATTAATTTTATGGGATTTTTTCTTATTTATAAAATTGTTTTTGAGTAAATTTATGACAAAAATGCTCATTACTAACTGTTTGTGCTGGAACCATGATTGCATTATGTTTGAATGTTGAAAAAATTGAAGTATTGAATAGTGATTCATCTCGTGCAGTGCAGATTTTCTTGATTTTTGTGCCATTTTTCCCGCCTTTTTTGTACTGTCTCTCGACTTTATTGAACTCCCCTTCAAACTATGCAGAGAGCTTTGCAAACTATGTGTTTACTGGTTGAATTCAATTGGTCTGAAAGACAGCAGTGATTATTCAATGTAGTACTTGGTTTGGTGAGAATTGATTTTTTCTTACAAATTTAGAAGCTGAAGAAATCTGCTCTTTTTATGCTCATTTAGTGATGAAACTATGTTGTGTCAGGTGAAAACATGCCGGATTTAATGTGGTTATAAAACAGTACAAATATAATGAATTTGAAAAAATATGAGTAATTATAGGATAATGAATGCCAAAATTTTCATCCATGTTTGAATTATTTTCTAAATTTTGCTTGCATTTCTCTACATATGTGAAGTAGGCCTTGTTCTTCTTCTTCTATTTTGTTGAATACTTCCTTTTAAAGTAAGAAAAGTTCGTTAGCTGTTTAGAGGCGAAGGGTTCAATAGGGAAATCCTGCAGACACACAGTGTAGGGATGGAAGGAGCAGAAGTCGATTTTTAGTTTGTGTCTTAATTCTCTGATGTTGCATTTTTTTTATCTGCAGCTGAAACCGTTTTGTTAGCATTTCAGAATTACATCTTAGTACTTGGCACAAGTGTGATGATCCCAACAATGCTCGTTCCTATGATGGGAGGAAGCGATGTAAGAAGATGCTCTTTCTAGTTATCTTCATTGTCTGATTATGAAGCTGCAAATCTTGATTCATGTGAAATCTGCTGACTTTTTCAAGATTTTCCTTTTACAGTAAACCAATTCTTTCCAGGTTGAACCTTAGGGATACGCGTCCAAACCCCCTCCTCGCCTTTAGCAAGGACTTATTTTGCTTGCTTATCATAAGAAATTCGAACAGCTGCTTCAAATACATTATCATGAAGTAGGACTACTTGTGTTTCATCATTGAAATTTTAGACAAACCATTAATTCTAGCACTTTTCAAGGCTTTTTGAGATGTATCTATGAATGAATTTGCAGTTCGTTTTCTTGTTTCCAGACAACGCAGGGAGATAAAGCGCGAGTTATTCAAGATTTCTTGTTTATCTTCATTGCCAAGTCTTGATTCATATGTCTGCTGAGTTTTTCAAGATTTTTCGTGTTCTTTAATCATGTTTTCCTTTTATAGTAAACCAACTCTTTCCAAGTCGAACCTTAGGAATCCGTCTCCAAACCCCCTTTCTCGCCATTAGCAAGGACTCATTTCGCTTGCTTATCATAATGGATTCGAGCAGCTATTTTACACACACCATCAATTTTAGCATTTTTTCAAGGCTTTTGACATCTATCTATCTATCTGTGTATAATGTGGATATATATCAACTGAATTTTCAATTCGTTTTCTTGTTTTCTGATCAACGCAGGGAGACAAGGCGCGGGTTATTCAGACGTTGCTGTTCGTTGCTGGCATCAACACACTACTGCAGACACTCTTCGGGACCAGGTTACCTGCTGTGGTCGGAGGCTCATTCGCGTATGTTGTTCCCATAGCATACATTATCAACGACTCATCCTTGCTACGGATTGAGGAGCCTCACGTAGTGAGTACCCGTCAACCAACATGTTGAGAGACGAAAAAAGGGGAGCTTACACCTTTTTCTCTTTTGTTTTCCAGAGATTTATACAAACCATGAGAGCTATCCAAGGAGCCCTAATTGTTGCTGCTAGCATACAAATAATTCTAGGCTACAGCCAAGTTTGGGGCCTCTTTTCACGGTATAGTTTCGTTTCTACACCCGATTTCACCAATTAGGCCAAAAAAAACTTCCATTTTTGGACATGTTCTTGAATCATATTCTGTTTCTTGACAGCTTCTTCAGCCCACTTGGAATGGCACCCGTTGTTGGATTGGTTGGTTTAGGGCTTTTTCAACGAGGATTCCCCTCCGTAAGCGCCTAGGTTTACTCGTTTCTTGCAATAATCTTGTACACTCTTTCACTATATGTTCTACTAATCTGTCAGATGCTGTGCAGCTAGGAAACTGTGTGGAGATTGGTTTGCCGATGCTCATCTTGGTCATCGGCTTGTCTCAGGCGAGTAAATCCTGCACGAATCTTGCAAGAAAACGTGTTCCTGATCACGACATTCTTGCAAGTAACACACCTTTTTTACCCTTTTTCCCAAATGCAGTATCTGAAGCACATCAAACCAATGAGGGACTTCCCCATCTTTGAACGGTTCCCTGTGTTGATCTGCGTCGCCATTATATGGATGTACTCCCTCGTGCTGACGGCTAGTGGCGCTTACCGGGGCAGACCACACAACACTCAGATCAGCTGCCGGACAGACAGAGCCAATCTCATATCTACAGCACCGTGGTTCGTGTTGCCTAGATCATTTCTCACCAAACAAAGACAGAATTTTCAGGGCTAATTGATGCGTTTTATCTGCTGTCAAGGTTCAAGTTCCCTTATCCTCTTCAGTGGGGCCCGCCTACATTCGCTGCTGGCCACTCCTTTGCAATGATGTCAGCCGTGCTCGTCTCAATGGTTGAGGTACGTACAACACGAGACGCCCTCTTTAGCAATTTGATGCCACAGTGGAGTTTGTTTGTTTGTTTTCAAGTGTCTGATCAAGGGCTGTTTGGTTGGTGCTGCAGTCGACCGGAGCATACAAGGCAGCGTCTCGTCTAGCTATAGCCACCCCGCCTCCAGCATACGTGCTCAGCCGGGGCATTGGCTGGCAGGTGCAGCCATGGATTCTGTTTAGCATTATCACTATGTGATGTGGTTGGTGCCTGGCTGACTAGTATCGCGTAATGTGGCTCGTTTTTTTTTCTTCGTGCGCAGGGAATAGGCGTCCTGCTAGGCGGCCTCTTTGGCACGGGGACCGGCTCTACCGTATCCGTGTACGTATAAAGTACAAATTGTTTGCTTAGTTAGTCCGAGTACTGGGATTTTGATGTTTCTGAACTTGGTATGCGTTTTCTTTAGGGAGAACGTTGGGTTGCTAGGGCTAACTCGGGTGGGAAGCCGGAGAGTGGTCCAGATCTCGGCCGGCTTCATGATATTCTTTTCCATCTTAGGTCAGTCTCAGTCTCAGCTCTATGTAGTCTTTGCACATATAAGATATATCCAATTTTTCTCATTTTTGTAAATGATCACGATGCAGGGAAATTCGGAGCTGTTTTCGCTTCAATCCCATTTCCGATATATGCTGCATTGTACTGTGTCCTATTTGGCCTCGTAGGTATGATAATTTATTGTCGCGTAATTAAAAAAATTCTCGTCCTTGAATTTCAAATTCCGACTCGTTTGTATCCGTTTTTCCCGCTAAAATTTCAGGTTCTGTTGGCTTATCATTTCTCCAATTCACTAATATGAATTCCATGAGGAGCCTTTTTATAACTGGCCTCTCACTCTTCCTTGGGATCTCCATACCCCAATTTTTCGACGGGTACTGGACCCCGCACCGTCGTGGCTTAGTCCAGACAAATGCAGGATGGGTAAGCCCGTGCCTTTGTAAAACAAAATAGGAGATTGAAAATGAGTCTGATTTTTTTTTTTTTTTATCTTGTACAGTTTAATGCGTTCTTGAACACCGTGTTCATGTCCCCGCCCACAGTAGGGCTGATCATCGCGGTGTTCCTGGACAACACGATCGAGGTGGAGAAGTCGAAGAAGGACCGGGGGATGCCTTGGTGGGTCAAGTTTAGGACCTTCCGAGGCGATAATCGCAACGAGGAATTTTATACGCTACCATTTAATCTCAATAGATTTTTCCCTCCTACATAGTAATACTAGCTAAAGAGTTATGGTGTCTCTAGTTTTTATTTATTTATTTATTTAAGAACTCCTCCTTTGAGATTGATATGGTTAGATTGAGGGCCTTAGTCCAGGCTAATCTCGTTTCTCCAATATGATGCAATTTTTTAGGGCCAAAGGGTAGCTTAGGGCCTGGGGCCTCGAGGCCTAGTGATGAATAAGGAATTAGATAGGTATTCTGTTCGTATTTTATTACATCAATGCATTTAATTTAATGTGTATATTTAGTATTAAATAATGTATTATAAGTAGCATTCGCCGTCATTTAATCTTAATAGATTCTTCCAATCTACAATTCTGGTGTTTCTAGCATGCATTATCATCAAATTCCGGCATTGACAAATCTGTGAAAATACATGCATGTTGTTACAGGATGGGTGCCTCATCGAATCTTGCATGTTGCATGGATCTTCCGATGTCGAAATTTGAGCCTTATAATATTATGTAAAAATGCAATGCAACATGCCAATGAAATCTAGCTTAAATAGTGAGATTGTGGCACCCAATGACTCTTCTTAGTGAGAAGTTTTGGGTTCAAATTCTGTGTATTTTCCCACTTTATGAAATCTAGACCACTTATGATTTACAAAAATAACAAAAGTTATAACAAAATATGGAAATTTCCTATTATATATTTAGTTAATTGTGGAATAGAGATGCCCAAATACTTTATTTGGATGTGTACCACATGAGATATAAAGATCACTCAATCTTAAATATGAAGTTAAGTAATCTACAAGTCAACGAACATGAATGAATTATATATGTATGTGTGTGTCCATATATTTATGTATTTCACTATTCACATGAACATCATTACTCATAATTTTTAAATACAATCTCGTGCATGCAAATATTAACTAATAATAATGATCTTCTTATATAATTAATCCATAGTAAATCCCAAAGCATAATCCAAGTTTAGGAGTGAGATGTAGAAGCGGTATATTAGATTAAAGTTATCTATGTTGGAATTATTGATATCTATGCCCAATTCATTTCATTCTTAGTTTCTATCAACCTCTCTCTTGAGCGTTTCTTCAATCAAACTTATTTATAATTTCATTTTCTTTGTTTTCAACACAGATATTTACATTTTTAATGGTCGACCAGAAGTCGAGATTGATAGTTAAAAAATAGAGCAAAGAAGTATGAAAATATCAAACCACTCGAGCTCGACTTAATTAATGCTAATTTAAGTGTGATTTGAAGATAATCAAATAAGTGTGATTTTTAGGTAAACTCTATTTGTGCAGAACAAACTATAGTATAAACCTCAAAGTATTAACAAAAGTTGAATATAATTTTCAATCACAAACCTCATGCACGACACCATAAAATCATTTCTAATTGTATAAAATCATAAATGTTGTTATAATGTCCATGTATAACATCTCTATTATTTTCATTACATATCATAGAGTACGCCACTCACTATACTTGACCACCTTTTATAAGTCATACTTATCTTTAAAGATAAAGTGAATAATTGAATAAATCAAGCCTTGACTTTTATAACATTTGTAAAATTGATGATCTCAATATTAAGTTTTGAAGTATTGTCAATGCAACGTTTGTATGTAATAAAGAGATTTAAAGTTCAATTTTTACTATTAGCTGATGCCTAAGTAAAATATAAAAAACAAGTATCAAGTATTGAAATACAAAATAACATTAACATTAACAATCACATTAACATTAAAAAATAGATAAAGGGAATGGACGCTCAAATATATTATATAGGTCGTCATATATTAATATGATATGAAGTGGGCCCGTGTAATGGCACAAATAGATTTGACAACTTGGCATGAAACCATCAAAACCCAGGCAGCCCCCCTCTTCCCTCCTTTTTTACCACTCTACTACGCCATTCTCTTCTTTTCACACCCCCTTCCACTTCCACCTCCACCACCACCACTGTATATTATTCCCCCACGCCACTGCCACCCACAATCTCCCCCCTTTTTTCCCGCACTCGTAAATCTCACAAAAGCAAAACCCCCCACCCCACAAATGCACCCCTCCGCCCCCCCGCCCCCCGCCGAAACCCTCCTCTCCATCTCCCTCCTCCTCGACCGCCTCCTTCCCGCCTCCCTCACCCTCCCCTCCTTCTCCTCCCGCTGGCAAATCATCCGCCCCAAACTCGCCGCCGCCAAATCCCTCCTCTCCGAAATCTCCGATTCCCCCCACTGGTCCGACAACCCCCTCCTCCTCACCCTTCTCCCCGCCCTCCTCTCCACCCTCCGCCGAACCGAAACCCTCGCCGACCGCTGCTCCGACCCCTCCTTCTCCGGCGGCAAGCTCCTCATGCAATCCGACCTCGACATGGCCGCCGGCTGGCTCTCCCGCCAAATCAACGACCTTGAGCTCCTCCTCCGCTCGGGCGTCCTCCACCAGTCCACCGCCATCGTCCTCTCCCGCCCCGACGCCTCCTCCCCCAAGGAGGACCTCGCCTTCTTCGTCAGAGACCTCTTCACCAGGCTTCAGATCGGCGGCCTCGAATTCAAGCGGAAGGCGCTCGATTCGCTCATTCAGCTCCTCTCCGACGACGACAAGTCCGCCGCCGTCGTCGCGAAAGAGGGGAACATCAGCTGCTTAATCTCTCTCCTCGATTTGAACGCGCATTTCTCGATTCGAGAGCTCGCCGTCGTCGCCGTCTCCCTGATCGTCTCCGCTGGCGATTTGCCGCGAAAATGCGTGTTCGAGGAAGGGGCTTTAGGTCCTCTCCTGAGAATAATCGAATGCGGCACAATGCCGATGAGGGAAAGCGCCGCCATGGCGGTTGAATTCATCACCGACGACCCTGACAACGCGTGGGCGGTTTCCGCCTATGGCGGCATCGCGATTCTCATCGAATTGTGCAAATCCGGCTCAATTACAGCTCAATCACACGCAACCGGCGCAATTAGGAATATTTCCGGCGTTGAAGATATCCGAATTGCTTTAGCAGAAGAAGGCGCAATCCCTATTTTAATGCAATTGCTCGTTTCCGGTAGTCAATCGACGCAGGGGAAAGTTGCTAATTGTATCTCAATTCTCGCTTCAACAGATGAGAAATTCCGAGTGCTTTTGTTGCAGGAGAAAGGATTACAGAGATTACTGCAGTTATTCTCCGATTGCTCCAGCTCTGATACAATGGAGCACGTTTTACGCGCGATTTATTCCTTGTCCGTCTCCGATTCCGGCTACAGAATGCTCTCCGGATCGACGCCGTTCATTCTACAGATCTCGGAGCTCGTGAAGCACGGCAATGTGATGCTGCAGCACATCTCGGCGTCGTTGCTCGCGAATTTGGCGATCAGTGACGGCAACAAGAGGGCGATCGCCGGAAGTATGGGATCTCTTGTGAAATTGATGGAGTCAGTGAAGCCCGACGGAATGCAGGAGGTCGGGGCAAAGGCGCTGCTGTCGTTGCTGACGGTGAATTCCAACAAGAAGGAGTTCGTGAGGGATGAGAAGAGCTTGATAAGGCTGGTGCAGATGTTGGATCCGAGAAATGAGGTGGTTTCGAAGAAGTTTCCGGTGGCTGTGGTGGCGGCCATCGTGGCTGGAGGGAGCCAGGGGTGCCGGAGGAGGCTTGTGGCCGCGGGGGCTCACTGGCACATGCAGAGGCTCGCTGAGATGGACGTGTCCGGGGCAAAGAAGGCTCTGCAGAGACTCTCTGCGAATAGGCTAACCAGCATCTTGGCTAGGGCGTGGCGGGAATGAATCGAGAAATCTAACCGTTTTGAAGCCATTGAAAGGTATGATGCTTCTTCATGAATCTTGTTTTTGTTTTTGTTGAGTAATTCTTTTAGTTGGTTTCTTGTGTTCTTGCTTAGTTTTTGTTTGAGATGAATTTGATCTGTTTGGATTAGAGGTTTCATTGTTTGAGTACTTCTTTGTTTGAGTTATGAATTTTTAGTTGGGGGTTATGATTTTTAAATAGGTACATAGATTGGAAATTTGGAATGATCAAAGAATTAAGATCCAACTTGAATAAAGAATTGGGAAAGAATTAGATTGAAGCAAAAATTAGATCATGAGCTGATTCTTGTGATAAAATAGTCTGACAATTAACATAGGATTCCCCATCATCTATTTCTTGGACATTTTCAACTAAAGAATTTAGTAGAATTCACTGTTTTTATCCTTGTGTTACATTTATTTACATCCTAGAGTAGTTGGATAATTGCTTCATTTAAAATAAGCAAGAAAGTAGTTGGTGGTCATAAGCATTGAATCCATAGGAAAGAAAAATAAGTAAGTTCACATGATACTTGTAAGTTGGGGGGCCACCCAAAAAATGTGATATCAATGCCATGGTGAGGGCCCTTTGATCATCCCAATCCCCAACTGTTTGTAGTGATTTTGCTCGATTTCTAGACTATGAACATGATTGAGACGTTGTAGTGGTCATGGTCGTGGTTGTGGATGTTTCTCATATGTAGACACACTACACTAAAAGTGTCACACATTTGATCTTCCTCATCATATACATTTGATTTTAAGCCCATTTTTCCCAACACTTTCATCACTGCTGTTTTTGCTTATGCTTCATCATTTCTATAGATTGATGATGGAGTGAGATTTACCTAACAGTCGAGACGAGACGAAGAAGGCCTCCTTCTGCAACAAACTGAAATCGTGGTACGCCCCAAAGCTTAACTGATGGTAGTTATATACTGTAATATATGGAAGAGATTGAGAATTTGGAAAAGAAAAAAGAACAAAAAGAAGGGTTGTTTCTAATTTTATTTGACTATGGCATGGATGCGGTTATTAGGGAGTATCCTTATTTTGATTTTTTTCTTTCTTTCTTTCTAAAATATCATGTTATTTATTTGATATGTGTATGAGTGAAGCAGAGTGTGTTGTTTTCAATGGTTTTCACCTCTGTAATTCCTTTGTTATTTTGTTTGTTAATTTACATTTCTTTTCACGCGTATTTAATTTCTTATTTTATTTCCTTGTGATGACTCCAAACCAGCAGCGTTGATATGCACTACTGATAAAATAAATATGAGATATGGGGTGGGATTTTTCTTTTCTTTTATTGAGATGTGGAGAAGGGAACTGCAGATTCATCACTAGACGAGGGAGCAGCGGCGTAGATGTAGGGGAAAAGTAGACTTTAATTTTCTTTATTTTTATTATAAATTTGTTATCGATGGAATAAATGAATCTTAATTAATGCTTCACCTTATTTATTGAGAATATATTCTTTTCACATATATACCTTTATCGATACAGGTTATTCGGGTTACAAATTTTGTCGTCTCACAAATTTACAACCCTAACCCTCGTCGGGCCAATCTGTCGGGCCAATCCGTCAGGCCAATCGGGTTCAAAAACAATTATAATTTTTTTTAATTAATATATTAATTTTGATAGTTGTATAATTATAACAAAGAATTACATTGTTCAAAACTAATATATAGCATTTAGAAAGTAAGAAAATACATTTTTCTTAATTGTTTATTATTTTTTTAATTTTTTTAATCTAAACGTTTTATATTAAATGTTATAATAAATATAGAAAAGTGAAATGATGAACATAACTTTCAAATGTTGAATCAAAATGAATTTTTTCACATACATTTGAAAAAAATCTTATTATACTAACTTTCAAAAGTTGAAAAAATAATAAATTAATTAAATTTAAAACTAAATAACGAGAACTCACTAATTTTCGGGTTGACCCTATAGGTTCGGGTTATCTTCGGATCAACCCTATCGGGTTGCAGGCTATTCGGTTTAGGGTCATTCGGATTGAGATTTTTTTCGGGTTGTGATTTTTCAACTCTAACCATCTCGGATTGTCGGGTTAATCGAGTCAACCCACGGATTTCGGGCTAAATTGACATCCCTAATTTATATATGGATTTGCTCACCCCTGATTAACACATGAAAGCAAACATATTGGTTTCCATAAAAATATACAGCAGATGAGAACTGCCAATTCACAAATATGGAGTTACAAGATTGAAGTTTTACGGTACATTACAACACAGTGATTACAAACATGCTTCATTATAGAAATATAGTCCATACAACATATACGTATACAAATAAAACATTACTTGAGCTCAAATATACATACAGCAGGCTAGTTTTTTCAGATGTTTTTTGTTCCCTGTGATTCTTTCATCAGTAGTCGATCTTTGTCAAACCGAAGATGAACGCCACCGTAGCCATCACAGCCTACACAAAAGAGAGAAATCAACATCCAAAATTCTTGCAAAGGTTCTTAACAGGCCATTAAGGTTTCAGGACTTGAAACAGTTGAGAGCGACAAAGCTCAGATTTCAGTTACCAATATTCATATGCTAGCTATAAAATGTTAATTGGCAAACCCTGAGCATTCATAAGCCAGGGAGAAGTCACTATCTACATCAACCTTTTATTTTGCCCTAGGTACCGATTAGCTATGCATGATTTCCCTCCACTTCTGGCTCCACCAGTCTCCTCCCCTATCAAGTGTTCACTTTTGTTGATGGCCGATTGCATGATTTTCAAATCCCACCATTTAATGATTTGAATGACTTGAATACACGGGCGGTTGGGAGGGGTGGTATGGCAATTCTTACACGGAGTTGGAGACTATTGCTTATCCTAAAAAGGCTAATGCAAATTTATTAAATTTTTGCTCCAATTTATGACATCAAATTGACCTTCCCCTGAATTCTAATATTGACATCATGACAAGTTCTGCAAGTTTCATGATAACTTTTGAAGTTATATAACAATAAAGCTCTCATCCTACACACGGATCACATATCTTGCCTATATGCTTCTACATTGTTGCTGGCCATTGTTTTATAATCATCAAATGTGTGACTCGTAACTCTATGCGTTGCATTAATATGAAGATATTGGAGATATGGGTTCATGGTAGGAGTAAGTGATGTTTCAGCCCTAGTGGAGTTGCCTAAAAAGACAAAATAATTATTTTTAACAGAAACTGAGACTTTACTCTAGTAAACGGGGTTAGCCTGACGGCCATCACACGTGCAATAAGGACTACCTACCCCTCAAATTTCAGGTGTATTTTGAGACAGACAAGTTGAGCCATAGGCTTTGCAGCAGAGGGCAACCATATTTCATGCCCTTACATTTACATTGATTCATTAGCTTGAAGGACTAAAGTCATGGGTTCGATGGCCAGCAAACATGGAGAGACGTAAATGATCTTTCCTACAGAATATTCATTCAGGCTTATGGGGCTCAAGGATGTAGCAGGCTCATCATATGGAATTAAGCCAGCATAATTAGAAATAAAAATAAGAAAGATTCTTCAAATATTAAAGAATATTCTAAAGTGCGACAATAATAGAGGGTTAACGTTTATTTTGATGTATCCAGAAACAAACAGAGATTACACATCGCTTTGGAATTTGTTTCTTTGTTATGAACAGAATGATTAAGATCAGATCCTGAACTTGTCGAGGCATCAAAGGATAAAAGTAGCCTAACTTTGGAGTAGGTTGAGAAGCTAAAATTAAGAGTACTTACAGCAATCGTGCAAGCAACATATCCTGGTTTCTCACGAGGGTCAACTCTGGAACAAATTAGAAGCAATGCGCCAACATACCATGGAATACCAGCAAGGAAGAATCCAATAATGAACCTTCACGAAAACAGAGGAACTTTTTTACCGATAATTCAAAACAGTAAGTAGTTACTTAGCAAGCAACTTAGGGGAAAATAATAAATACAGAAAGAATTAAGCAAGAAAGTTCTTCCTACAAACACACCAAATTCAGTGATAGTAACCTGAGGTACATAAACTTGTCTCTTAAATATAAACTCATTCATCCATACATAAAATTGAAGAGGAAACTTTTTATGGGAAAGAAAAAAACAAAATTTTCACTTAACGGAGAAAACTAAAAGTAACACATGTCAGCCATATTATAGGTGATCTAAACTCTGTTACTAGCAACAACCAATAGAAAGATGGTTCTCTAACTGAAACTTACACAACTCTCCTGTCCGCAAAAGGAAAGAGGCAAGCGCCTGCCAAATTTTCAAAGAACTACTAATGTATTTTGATATCTTTAAGATTTTTATTCTTAAGGTTCTGCATCTAAGCAAGCAAAAGATCATTCGGAGAAGATCTCAATCAAGATTCATCCCAAGTAGCCAACAATAAATTTCTTACTGAAAGTAGCATTGCATCAAACATGTTATAGATTCTACAAGTGTGGCTAAATTTCGACTTTGCAAGCAATAAGGAAAAGTTATCTCTTACAAGAACCAGCCAAGGCCGATTCCACAGCAAGGAAGCCGCCGCTCCCTTACAGGTCTTCCAGTTGCAACAGCAGCATAACCTTCATTCACACACATATCTCTTTGTATCAGCAAAATTAAGTGTACATACACCCCAGCAAAAGATTGAATTGAATTAGTACACAAAATCAACGCTATACTCTTCCTTACACTTTCCACAATAAAAAATCAGATCATAAATTCAAAAAGAAATATATTAGTACAATTTACAACCAAAGCCCAGATCTCAAAATCAAATCTTTAGGCTCTCTATGCACCTAACCATACTTTCTTCCAGTATCTGGTTATAGAAATCTTACATTTTCTTCCATTCAAATCTCAACTACCAAAAAACCCCAACCGAGAATTAAAAAAAAAAAAAAAACTCAAACCACAACAAATTCCTTGAAGGGTCAGTGGAAAAATCAGCATCTGACTGAGAGATACAAACAGATAAGCAGGGAGAGATATATATACCTGGGACAGCTTGATAACCGTGGGCATAATAGTGAGATTGCGGTGGAGGAGCTCCGGAAACGCCGGGCGGCGGAACGGGCTGGGGGAAGCCCATGGCTAGCGGCGGAGGGTGGTTTTCTACGCCCTGGAATGTTCCGTACGGAGGCGGTGGTGGATGCTCATGGTGTTGTTGATAGCTCTCCTTTTTCTCTTCACTCATGATTGATTGATCTTTTTATCTCACTTTTTTTGTAATTCCTTTCTTTGAGGAAATTCTGTGTATGGGCTGCTGGAAAGATTAAATCTTTAGCAAAGATTTTCGTGTTTGAGCTTTGAAGAGATGAAATCCTTAGTTCTGAGAAAACCTCGGGGCTGACTAATCGTGAGATGAGACAATAATGATGCTGTCGACAGTTAATGAAAATTATCATGTCTTTTTCGTATAATTTTTTTTAAATAAATGTAGTATTTGTGAAGTTCCACAAGGCAGATCATGTGGAAAATCAATGAGGAAACATCTATAAAAATTCCAAACTATCCAATTTTTAGTTTAAAATATTTCGTACTCAATCAACTCTTAACAATATTTACATACTTCCAGGTCTAAAAAAATAAATTAAAAAAGTTTATTTTTTATTCTAAATATATGATTATTTTACAATTTTAGTCAATAATAATATAAAAAAAAGGCCAAGGCTGCAAGAAATGTGATAACCAATAGTCAACCGGCGGAGGATAAAAGAAGGCCAAGGATAGGGTTAATGTTTGGTTACACATGTCGTCAATGTGGCGAAAATGGCCATAACAAGAGAAAATATCACCGGCTCGTTCCTCCTGAAGTGGAACGTGTCATCGCACCTAGTAACCCCGAAGGTACACAAAGTAATTACATTTACTGCTAGTTACACATGTGTCCATGTTTAAAGTTTTAATGTCGTTACCATAGTCATACCGCCATGTTCAAGCCTTGTAAAAATGAGATGTTAAAAAACAGATAGTAAAGTTCTTCATCCCCATACTCCTAACAATTAACATGTTCAAGCCTTGTAACAATATTCGCATTTTTCTTTCGAGAAATTCTATAGAACATCTCTCTAGATATAGTACACGTCCTCTCACATAATAATATTTTATTAATTTCAATTGAATTAATAAAATAAAGGTATGCTAGAATTGAATGTAGTACATGTTTGTTTGTTTTATGTTCTATAGAATTTCTCCTTTCCTGCTCCAATGTTATTATGATTTTGAAATTGTGTCTTTGAGTTGAATGAGAAAAAAAAATTTCTTTATTTTTTCCTTATTCTATGGGGAGAGAGAAAGAAATGCGGAGATGAAAATATTTTGATAAATTAGAGATCGGTCGATTATATGAACATGAATATAAAGAACATCACCACATAAGTCAAAACTACGTTTAGAAAGAAATTTTTTGTAGGGAAGGACTTGAAAGTGGATACCTCATTGTAACTATCGAAATGCTGGGATATAAAATGAAATTTTGCCTAAATATAAATGTGAATCCAACCTATACTGTATAGTTGCTTCTCAAATAAGTAGAACTTGAGCATACTAATTGTGCTCATCTAAAAAGTATATTATTCATGAAGAAGTAGAAGCAAGCATATAATGCATAACACCTTCTTTGGTATAATTACCAGATAAACAATCCCAACATAGATTAAATCAAAGAAAACTAGGTAGGTCACTGATAACACAACGTTTGTTTTAGTATAATTACTAACTAAAGATCCCAGCACAAACTGATGAATATCCAAACTCATTGCTGAAGGAGAAGTCCTCAGCAACAAGTGGAATTATCATATATTAAGTTTTAGTTATCATACAAGGAGAGCTGTCATCTGTCGACTGTTGCTATGAGTAGCTCGGGAAGCAGCTTCAGCGAGCTTCGTACTGGACAACTGCAGGGGACAAGGTCGATGAAGTAAATCTCAGTTACCAATTAGATTATTCATTGAAATTGAGATGATCAAGTTCTCCACATGTTCAATTCAATCCTCGATTATATCAATACTTAACAACCTAATTATGCAGCTTGCGCCACAAAAACCATCATCTAAGACAATTACACAGTAACCCACAACATGTTCCCCCCCGCCGCTCCACACACACACGTGTATCATGTATGCTAGTACCCTTTTGTAGACCTGAAAACCATCCTACTTGTTGTGCATAGGCAGCTTTGCAGGAGTGTTTTCTTTGATCAAACAGAAGATTCAAGTATACTAACATTGAGAAAAGTAGTAACTATAACAGCAAATTTGTCCAAAAAAAGACTGACGTGATCCCATAACAAGCAATGCTAATTTTCTTAATGAAAGACATAGAAACAACGGTTAAACCTCAAAAGGCTTCGTTTCAACAACTATTAAAAGTTTAAAACTGATTCTGCCACTTCTAGTCATAGAATAAGGGGATGGGAAATGCGATTAAAAAGTCATTTCTATCAGTACTACTTAAGGGGCGTTTACGGTTGAAGATTAGCATCAATAGATAAAAAATAGTATATGCTAATGTATTGTTTACTAAGATGGATTAGATACTTGGGATATTCTAAAGCCCTCGATTATTTCTACAATATGAGATAACTAGTCTCATTCATATCTAGGATTGTAGGAATCCTCGTGATGAAGTTAAATTGTTCAATAATATATATTTACCAATCATGAATGGTAAGGGATCCTGAATAAAGGCAAGTCGATTATTCAATCAATTTCATGAACAACGAGTCTACGACTCCAATAACAAAAATGACTCCCATTCTGATTTCTCAAAATACCCATTCAATTTCCTATTCTAGTCGAAGAATTTGAACCAAATGCCACCAAAACAACTAACAAAAACAAGTCTTGTCTCAAAAATTAACCGGAAACAGTCATCTAATGTTGCCTATGAAACTCTATCCTATAAGAACCTAATGAATCCTTAAAAATAATTAAGATCAACCAAACAGATGCCATAAAAATCGAGTAAATGAAACGAGCTTTGAGAAAGAAAAAAAATACGAAAAAGGAATTACTGCGGCGGGTGCGTTTCTTGTAGAGTATACGATAGCCACATTCGCGGCACTGAATCACATCCCCCTGCTTCAGCGTGTTCTCTTGCCCACAATCTGAAACGCCACACTTGTATTTACTCAGCCATATAACGCAACAAAATTCAAAGAAACACAGACGCCCCAATTACAACATACGCGCACAAAAACCGAAATTACAAATTCCTTAAGTTTGTGACTGAAAGAGTGAAGTATAGGTTAGAACCTCCGCAGATGTAGTTGACTGGTTCCGGCTGAGCATCCATTGTTAATCGGCGACGGCTTGTCAGAGAATCTCAACTTTTTTAGGGTTTAAAGGGTTTTTATTTTATTTTTTAATTAATTATATTTCGATATGAAAGGCAATGTTGTGTTGAAGTTAGAATGAAAAATAAAAAATTCACATAAAATTGAAGTTGAATTTGGGCATTCCACATCAAAATTTTGAGCCACATTTGCAATTTTTTCTTAAGATCAATATTTGTATTTTGAAATTTTTGATACAAATTATACAACTTATCATGTACTATATTTTTTAATTGTAAATTAAGGTGTGACATAAGGAACCCTACTAGGCTACAAGAATAACAAAACTTTATTTCCACGTTACTAAAAATTAGTACTAGGTTCATACTAATATTTATTTTGTAGTATTTGATTTTCTATTGAAGTTAGTATTTAATTATTATAACAATTTATATATAATTATTTAAATAATTTATAATTTTTACCTTCAATTTGTTTTATAAGTATTAATATTATTAAAAAATAATTAGTCACCCATTGCCATCTCCAAGGAAACAGAGCCTTATCAATTGTTTATTAGGCAAATTGTAACGCTTGACGGCGGCAGAGGAATATCCCCAATTTTTTTCTGAATTTTAGTCACTTTTTCTGTTTTACTGTTGCCGGGAAATTGACGGACTTGAGCTTTATACATATGGGTTCCCAACAGGTACATAATCTTCGATTCTTCTACGAACTGGTGTTTGTTATCAGTAGCCAGAACTATTTCTTGATTCCGGTAGCTCAAGTTATGGACTGCTAAGAAACTGGAGCTTACTTTTGCTGTCTGAATTTTCGTATACTGGAATGGCCGATTGTTGAATTTTGGTGAAATTAGAGGTTATACTCCTCGGTGGCTTTCGGATGGTAGGGGATATATAAACTTGAGCAATGAGTTCTTTAGCTTCTTCTCTGAATTTCGGTTCAAGTGTGAACACTGCCGTTTCATTTTGCAATTTCGATACTTGTGTGTGTTTAATTAGGAGGGTTCCTTTTCGGAGAAATGGGGGTAGTCTAAGGAAGTATGGCGGCCTTTGTAAACATTTTGTGACAGCTAATTACATTGCGGAACAGGGGACTTCGATATCTCTTGATTCTACATATAGAGGTAGTAAAGACAATGCTGGTGATTCATTTCTTATAGGAGCTCCCAAGCCAGTGTTGAAATCAGGGTCCAATGTTGATCCCCTTTTAAGTATGGCCTGGGATGAGAAAACACGTGGTGGGAATTCAGATGATGAGACAATTAGTGATAAGGAGAAGGAGAGAAGTAGAGTAATTGAGTCACTAGGCGAGGTGTTGGAGAAGGCGGAGAAACTGGAAACTAGCAAGAAGGTTAGTTTATCTGTTGACAGACCTCCAGCAGATGAGAGAGCTGAGCAAAGGAATTTAATGCCAATTAAATCAGTGCGAAGCTCGAGTCGCAAGTCTAAGACTATGAAGAGTGTTTGGAGGAAGGGTAACCCGGTAGCTTCTATGGAAAAAGTTAGGCAGGAACCTCGGGTGGATGGAGGAGGATCGACTGGCTTAAGAACTGTCGCTCAGGTTAGACCCTCTCAGCCACCTCAAAAAGTAGAACCCAAGTTACAAACGAGACCGTCTGTTGCTGGTCCTGCTGTCAGAAAACCTGTAATCTTGAAAAGGTCACCTGTTGGCAGTCGAAATGATTTTATACCCGAATCTAAACAGCGGACACCGATACTCATTGACAAATTTGCGGCTAAGAAGCCAGTGGTTGATCCTCTGATTGCTCAAGCGGTCTTAGCCCCTCCAAAGCCAGGGAAGAACCCTGCAACTGCCAAGTTTAAGGATGACTATAGAAAGAAGGGAGGTACATCAGGAGGACCTCGTAGACGTATGGGTTATGGAAAAGATGATATTCCTGATGAGGATACGTCTGAACTTAATGTTTCCATTCCTGGTGCTGCTACTACTCGTAAAGGTAGAAAATGGAGTAAAGCAAGTCGGAAAGCTGCTAGGCTCCAGGCAACCAGAGATGCTGCACCCATCCGGGTGGAAATAATGGAAGTTGGTGAAGATGGAATGTTAACTGAAGAGCTGGCTGACAACTTGGCCATCAGTGAAGGGGAAATTCTTGGGTATTTGTATGCTAAGGGAAT
This sequence comes from Monilaria moniliformis, assembly GCA_034509125.1. NCBI lineage: Eukaryota > Viridiplantae > Streptophyta > Magnoliopsida > Caryophyllales > Aizoaceae > Monilaria > Monilaria moniliformis. The sequence continues at coordinate 24,299 of JAYDZE010082501.1, forward strand.
AAGGCCTGATGGTGTGCAAAAGTTGAGCAAAGACATAGTGAAGATGATATGTAATGAGTATAAGGTGGAAGTCATTAATGCTGTCCCTTTCAGGGTGGAGGAAATGGCAAAAAAGAAGGAAATTCTTGACGAAGATGATTTAGATAAACTAGAATATAGACCTCCTGTATTGACCATATTTGGGCATGTTGATCATGGCAAGGTTAACTAATTTTGTTGATTGTTTAATAAACTGTGTGATTCCTTGCAAGCTCTAACTGACATATTTGTTGAATTGTGTAGACGACACTTTTGGATTATATAAGGAAAAGTAAGGTACGAGTTCTACTTCAGCTTTAAATACTACAATTACTTGAAATGCTTTTGGGTAAAATCCTTTTTCAATTGGGGTATGGCTTCGACTACTCCCACAGCCTACCAATTAGTTAACCATACTGATTTTGATAGGTACACTAACTTAGATCTCATTCATAACATGTAGCTGGAAGGAATTGGCTTATACTTTTATATGTTTAGGTTGCAGCAGCTGAAGCTGGTGGGATTACACAAGGAATTGGAGCTTATAAGGTTCAAGTTC
>JAYDZE010082611.1:0-24875 GCA_034509125.1 Monilaria moniliformis
ACCGGTTAATCGGGGGAACCGGTACCGAACCGGTACCGGTACCGGTAACCGGAAAACTTATCCGGTTCCGGTTCCGGCTAAAATACCTAAAATTCCGGTACCGGGTACCCGGATTTCCGGTTCCGGTTAACCGGAACCGGACCGGTTATCACCCCTACCTTGTTCAATACAATAATTTCCTTCAGACAATTGTTTCTCGGCATTAGGGTTTAGGGTTTACATTATTTATATGTTGAACATCAGCCTGTGCTTAAGTTGATCAAATTGATGTTTGGAACTTCTGTTTAGAGAAAAATGAAGATCATTTATGTGTGCTGGTTTCAATAAATGTCTTAATTGACCTGATTGTTTGTGTTAAGTAAAGAAGAAAAAATCACTTCTTCCTACTGATGGTTGGTACACAAGAACAAATGGTGGCCTTTAGATTATTTCTATTTTGAACATCAGCCTGAGTGGTTTTGCATTTCCAGTCCGAATGGTCGCAATCTCTTGCTCTTACATCATTTTTATGATGAGCTAAGTTGATGAAATAGATGTTTGGAACTTCTGTTTGGGGGTTCGATCCTCACCTAGTGGCAGGTAACACTTCTAGTGGGGAACGTGAAGATCATTCTATTTGTTTGTTCCAATAAATGTCTTAATTCAGCTGATTTCAGCTGATTACTTGTATAAGTAAAGAAAGACAAATCAATTCTTCCTACTTATAGTTGATACACAAGAAGAAATGGTGGCCTTTAAAGTATTTCTATTTTGAATATCAGCCTAAGTGGGTTTGCATTTCCAGTTCAAGGGGGTCTTAATTTTTTGCTCTTATGTCATTTTCCTGATGTGATAAGTTGATACAATTGATTTTTGGAACTTATTTTTAGGGGCTCAATTCTCACCTAGTGTGTGGAAACACTTGTCATGTGGATTGTGCAGTTTATGATCATTGAGGATTTGCTTAATATATTTTATAGTCTCCGGAAAATGCTTTTTTTCTTATGTATTTCAACACCTCAATGGGTTTAACATTTAGTCGCATGGTGGTAGCTAGATTGGATGTGGACAAAAAAAGGAGAAGCATTTGAGAAAGCCTGAAGTAGGTCATTTTAGAGCTCAAGGTGTGCCCATGAAAAGGAAGCTCAGGGAGTTTCCAGTGACTGAAGATGCTCTTCTTCCTGTTGGAACGACACTAGATGTCCGCCATTTTGTTCCAGGGCAATATGTTGATGTAACCGGAATTACAAAAGGGAAAGGGTTTCAGGTGACAGTGAATTCTTTTTTAACCTATAATTGTTATCTGTTTCATTCATAGTACTGCCTATCTGCAGTTTATTTAATTTGACTGATAGAAAATATTGGAAACTGCAGAGATGATTGAATGGTTAGAAGTAGACTTCTGTAATGTGCTTAACTATTTGAATAAACTGGTTAACTTGTAGCATCTCTACTGAAGTGAAACTGTATACTTTAATACCTGTCATATATTGGAAACTGTCTTGAAGTTCTTTCTTAATTAATGTATATTGAGAAATGCATGTCAGTCTTTTGAAAAAGGACATTTCTCCATGACCTGACAAACATTAAATTGAGCATTGTTCTGTCTATAGGGTGGTATGAAAAGGTGGGGATTCAAAGGTATGCCTGCATCACATGGTGCATCGTTGTCACACCGAAGTATTGGCTCTACTGGTCAAAGGGATGCGCCAGGAAAGGTATGCGTTGTCATTTATGGAATGTTAGGCTAGCTTCACCATTCATGGAATCTAAAGGTTTATTTGTTTTTCTAAATTTTAGCAGCATACAGCTGCTCCTTAATCCCTTTCATTACATTATTATATTGAACTTTTAGATCCTAGTTGCATCATCTCAAAGTTGTAAACCTTATATCAACACTACAATTTGTCGGGATGCTCTGCAAGGAAGTAGCAAACTGTCTTTAATGGATTAGAAGTTGACAAGTATCCTTTGTAAATGTGCAATAGATATGTTTTAGAAAAAGGGAAAAAGATTGTAGAGGAGTTGATAATGCTTTAGGATGGTGGGAATTGGAGAACTGATGATAGTTCATAGTTGCAATGAGTAATCTGGTGTGTTTGGCATTCCTTTGTACATTGTTCCTTTATTTTATGGACTGCCTGGCGTTCTTTTCATGCATGGGGTACTCTATAGGAGAAATGTTTGAGAGTGTTTTGCTTTTTACTTTTATTTTAATTTATTTTTAAATTGCAAGGGACATATTTTGAAAGTTCAAGCTGCTCTTTTGCTAATGTTTGATGCTCTGGTTGATCACTTACTTGCACCATTTTTCTTGTTGATTGTCCTTTGTAATCACTGAGCTATTTGCATATGTACTATTGGAAGTATTTATATGTGGTGACCAGCAAAAAGGTTGGTCTGACTGTTATAAAGTGGTAGCCAAGGGGACATGCATGTATTAGTATATATTATATTGTTGCCTACATATCATGTTTTTTGGTATAGCCTGATAACTTGAGACCAATTGTAAAAGTTGAGCATCCATTACGATTAGGAGATTAGCTAGCTCAAGCTTTGAGAATCTATAGACCAGTAGTAATATGTATTGGTTTTAGACTTTCACGTTGCTCTGTTTATTTAAGCCATTTTAAGGACTGTCCATGTAAGATCAGCAGATGATTAAGCTGGTGTTTGCATATTGTAATTTGCTATTCTATCTTTGCTAACAGGTTTTCAAGGGAAAGAAGATGCCTGGGCACATGGGTGTTGAACAGAGAACAGTTAAAAATGTTTGGATTTACAAAATTGACCCGGCAAGGAACCTGTTGTGGGTGAGAGGCCAGGTACTGTTTTCTTTCACTGTCTGCATCCAATGTTGGAAGCAATTGATAAGTTATAGCTTGTTATTGCTATTTTCATCTTTGTTTGTTTTTATACTATCTTGAATAAATGCCCTACTTTTCAGGTCCCAGGCGCGACCGGAAATTTTGTTTTCATAAAAGATGCCGTGTACAAGAAGCCAGACGTCGCTTTGCTTCCATTTCCTACCTATTTTGCACCAGAAGATGAGGACCCATCACAATTGGAACCAATGGTAGCTGATTATGGTGATATAGACCCCTTCATGGCAGCAGACTGAGGGCTGTGCGCGATTTTTTGATTCGGTTTGAGGAATTAGAGCAAGCGCCAATTAAGAGGGCCGTTTTGAAATTGTGGTTTTATGAAGTGTATTTGGTTTTAAGGATACGAGGTTAAAATAGGAGATCCGAGGGTTGTGATAGTTGTATTAGAACTCAATCCTTGATTGTCTTGTTTTTCAAGTTTCTCTAATAAATACATGATGTTTATGCAAAATTAGAGAGTTTGTTTCCAGTTTTCATCCCCATTTGCTTGTTATGTATAAATCATTGTCTTGCTTTTCCCCTTTGTTGAAATTTGAATTAGTTATCGTTAGAGTCTTGAAGATGTTTACGCTGTAGAAATTGTTTATTTATTGATGGAAAAAAGAAATAATTAGTGCAATCATGCATGCATACATGATTGATTATTTGAATATATGTGGGATGGTAGATAACTAAGATCCATCCTCCTCTGCGTCCTGAATCCTAAATTCTAAACAGTGTGTAATGAACAGCTAGTAAGCAAGGCTGATGGAGAAGGGGACGGTGGTGGCCGGCAGCCACTGGTCTCCTTGTAAGAAGGGGGCGACGGTGTACCTCTGAGCTTCATCCTTATTAGTCATCACGGCGTAGCCCTTCCAGTTCACCCTCTTATCCGTGGCGCTTCCTGGCCCACGGTTGTTGTACTCCCTGTAAAAGCAGGTGTCGAGGGCGAAGGTGCCCCCCCACGGCAGCCACCCTTCCGGCTGGATGAAGTCGGCCAGCCACGACTCCATCACCAAGGTCATCGAGTACTCCTTCCACGGCCTCCCCAGGTAGGTCGGGATCTGCATCCTTACTGGCTCCAGCTTCTTCTCGGGGACGATCTTACAGTTCTGGATCACGATCCCCGTTGGCTCGTTCTTGGTGGTCCTCCCCTGCGCGGTCACCGTGTTCTTCTGCTTCTCCATCGGCTTCCTCACTATGATGAGGCAGTTCTGTAGGATCGTCGAGGAGTCCCCGAAGATGAAGTCGACCGTGCCTGAGACGAGGCAGTTGCGGTAGAACTGCCGGTGTGTCTGCACGTAGAGCGTGTCTTGGTACCCGTCCATTCTGCAGTTGAAGAAGGCCGACATGTCTGACTGCACGCGTAGTGCCACTGCCTGGTGCCCCTGCGGCCCTGCCGTGTTGCGGAACCCCATTGACTTGCAGATGAATCCGTTGCCAATTGCACTGAACGACGCCGTCTTGAAGGTCGAGACGCCGTCGGTGAAGCACTTCTTCCCTGTCACGATCGTCTTCCTCGGTCCGTCCCCGTACATGAAGATGTTGGTCTGATCCTGTGTGATGGTGATATACTCGTCGTACACTCCCGCCTTCACGTATATCACGTACCTCCCCTTTAGGTCCTTCGGATATGCGTTCAACGCCTCCTGGATCGTCTTATACTGCCCGCTCCCGTCCTGGGCCACCACCGCATTCGGCTCTGGCTCCCCCCCGGCAGCCAGAAGCTTCCGGTCCCCGGACTTCATCCACGACGGGAACCCGTCCAGCAGCGTCTTCGCCGCCTCCGGCAAGTTCTTCACATCAAATGACTTCGATATATTCGAAATCGACGCGACGATCGCCAACGCATTATCCGTCAGCTCCGTCGCATTCATCAGCCCGTTCGAGATCCCGTCCTTGATCTCCGGCGTCTCGAAACCATCGATGCACGTCTCATGGTACGACAGCACCGCGCTCAGCCAGTTCTTCAGCTCCGCCTCCCGCTCTGCGATGGTGTGCACGGTGCTCTCCCCCACCGCCGTCATCGACGCCTCCAGCTCGTCGACGGCGTATTGCAGCAGCTCCTTGCAGTCGTCCACTGCCATCTTCTCCTGCGGCTTCGTCGCCGCCTTCCCAATCTCCGCCGGCCGCCCCATCGCCACCTCCACCTCTTGCTTCGCTACCTTGATCGCCGCCTGCAGGTAGTCGGTCAGGCCGGCAGATTTGTTGTTCGCCACTGGTGTCAGGGCGGCGCTGCATGATTGGGCGTGGCTCGTATAGGAGCAAATTTTTTCCACCGGCACTGTCCCCGCCGAGGCCGCCGACTGCAGCGCTGCATCCACATCAACGCCGCCGTCCGCCGCCGCGGCGAGGTTCTGCAGGCACAGTGCCACCGCCCACATAATTATGAACTTGCGCCAATTCATCTTTGAATGTTTAATTAAGAGATAATAATATTTATTAATTTGGAATTAATTAATATATCCATCAAATGCTCTCTACATATATATATGTATATAATTGGCAATTATTAGTGGCATTGCGGATAATTAGACAAGTGGAGGTGTGTAATTATACTATATATAGATACTTAATTTAGTTCTAATTAACGTTAGAGAGTAATATCAGTTCAACTCTTGGACATGCACTATTTACTAATTTTATAACATTATCCCATGCATGTGTGTACAATTAGTAAGTTTGTTAATAAATTATCTACCCATCTCATCATATATAACTATATAAAAATCAATATTTTTTTAATTAATTGTTTTAAGGGAAAATTTTAGTAGTAATTTCAGTAGTCCAATTGGAAAGTGCTCGACCTTTGAAATGAATAATTGCTAATTTCACCCTCGCTTCCCGCGGAGTTTGATCGATCGCAAAGAAATGTTGGCAACGATACAGCCAACCATTCAAATCTTCTCTAGAAAAAGTTGGAAATCCCACTTTTGACTGTCTTGTTGCAAAATATTGTGAGTGCGAACTTTGAGTTGCATTTGAATTACCTTCATGTTCGCTTTGCAACTTAGTCATCAATTCATTGTGCTGCAAGTTGAGTGCTACGAATTCGTCATTCAGCTCCTTCGTTGATTGGGCATGAAGTCGATCGGAGTTATGGAATTGCACCATTAACTCATTAACCGAGCTAAGAAGAGTGCGAGCGTGTATGAGAGAGAAGAAGATTGTATATTTTCCATTCATAAGAATGGGTGTACACACACGTTTTTATAAGGAAGCAGTTACAACTTAATGCTGACGTGGAAAGTATTTAACAAACTAACCACTCTTCTAGTTATAACTACTCCTAACTAATTTAGTAGTTAATTTCTTAACTACTTCAGCTTCCTTCTTCACGATGGCTTCTAATCCTTCCACTTTACTTCTTCGTTGTTGATTCTGTTCGCCACCTTTTCCCGTCATCTTCCTTTACACGTATCAATGACAAGACAATTATTCATGAGCTCCATTAATTTTTTTTAAATAAAGTATATATGATTTAATATTCATATTTTATTTAACATCATACATTAATCTAATTATTTAAACAAAGACAAAAAGAAACGGAAAAATTTACAGAGAAATAAATAAAAAATGAATCAAGAAAACTTAATTACTGTTAAGTACTATCATAATTAATACTATAATTAACATAATATAGTTAAAGTAGAAAAGAACAAAATACATGAAGCAAATAAAAAAGAAGTTTGTAAAAACGTGTAGAAAAAAAGAAAGTAAAGAGCATCAATAAAATAAAAAATAAAAGCAAAGAACAAAATATTACATTTACTTTAGTTTTTTAATTAATAAAATAAGAAATAAAAATATAGAAATAAAAAAATAAATTATATTACATTTATTAAAAAAATAGGGATGTGGCTGTCGCGACCCTTGCAGCGTCGCCGGAAAACGCGCCCCATCAATCGCCCCTCCTTCGCCATGAACGCGTCACACTTCACGGCCAACGACGGCCTTTTACCTCCTGCAATACCGTCGCGCCCCTCCCGCCCGCCGCAATACTCACGGGCGCCGCATTTGCGGTGGCATTGTAGATGCCCTAACACATAAAATCTTCAACATTATTTTAATTTGGAAAATGAGAATAGTAAAATTTGATTTCTATATTTTTCTGTTTCTAGAAAAGATTTTCATCATTTGGATGTTTTCAAAGGTACAAATCATCTACATTTTAATTTCCCACAAAAGTCATTTTTTAAGGCCAATTAAAAAGTTAAAGTAACCCCTCCCCAACCTATCTTCATATATATATATAAAAAATAAAAAAAACCTATCTTGATATCAAAACAAAACAAGTTTTTTTTTTATTGACAAGACAGTGAAAAGAAGAGAAATGACATGAAGCGTAATATACGATATTATAGATAATTATTCATAAAAAAACTAAAAACTATACTAGAATTCTTATTGAGTTTTTTTTTTCTATAAATGAAGCGTAATATTATTATAAATATCTCAATTTAATATATATTTTCGATTTAATATAAAATAATTTTTAACATAAAGTTCAAAAATATTTTCGATTAGGTTAGTGTAATTAATAGAAGAGAATATGTACATCCCCTCACCTCGCCCAATTTCTGTACTTTTATCTATTTTTGTGCTTTTATTCTTATGTATTTTCAGGATTTTGTTTCTTTTACCTTTTTTCCCAATAACCCGATTTTTTTCCTGATTTTACCCTTTGATGTTTTGTTTTTTCAATATTTTCTTTTTCATTGGTCTATATACTCTCATCTTTTGACTTTTGCCATGAATTTTGCAATGGAGAAGGAAAAAAAGGAAAATGAAAACTGAGGACAAAAGTAAGATTTTAATAAAGTGGCATAAGTAAGAATACAAATAAAGGCACAATTGATAAAAAAAACATTTGCATTATCCCAACCTTTAATGCCCATTTTGATGCCTTATTATTATATCTTATATATAAGATGAATGAAATTAGCTATAGAGGTATAGTTTGTTTGTAATTAACATATAGTATGGCTACTCATTTTTCTTGCCTTCTCATTTTCCTTGCTCTCATTTTGGCACCAGGTAAATTGTTAATTTTTACTCATGTTCCAGCAACAAGGTTCATGCTATTAGTTATTTTTATTTTTATTTTTTAGGATATGGTAGAAATTTATGAAACACAAAAGAAAAATACAATGTCACGGGTAGAAAGTGGAAACTTTCAACTTCATATACAGTTCATTGGAAAAAAAAATTGATATAGTTTCTATTATCTAATCTTGCTTAATTTGTTTGTACTCCCACCTTGTTATCATTAGTTATCTATTTATTTATTAGTTAGCAACCATTTTTCTCTTGTATTTCAGCTCATAATATAAGTTACTTATATTAATATACTTGTTCATAAAGGTATTCAACCAATACAAATGGCACATTGCAAAATTCCTCATTATCAAATACGCGCACCAACACCAAGTGAGGACATCAAAATTGAAACCTCGAGCAATGGATGTGATAATGCTTTGGGCGTATGCGGTAACCCTCTCATTTAAGCATTCTACATTTACAAATTCTACTTCGGTTACCTATATTTGATTGCTTTATAGAGTAAGAGTTCATGCTTCCATTTCTGTGAACACTTGTACGACTTTTCAAAAATTAATCAATTGAATTACAGAATCTTAACCAAATTTTGGTTTTACACGTCAACTTAAAAATTTATCTAGTAATCTAATTTTTTAATATAATCTAATTTTGGTAACAAGGTCAGATTCTTACCAAATTTTGCTTTTATTCAAATCGATTTCTGTTAATCATGTGTAATTTCAGTAATAAAAAAAGGACGAAATTTTGATAAATTAATGTCAACATTAAATTGGACCAAAATTCAACTCATTAATAAAATCAGATAAAATTGAAGTCTAGTAATTGCCAAATAATTATTAAAATTGATGTACAAAATCAGAGTTTGGTCAAAGTTTAATTTACGTGCATGTTATATATTATGTTGAACAAGTATTGGTACACTTCTTTGGCTCTAGAATTTAATTTGGTAGTGCTTGGCTTTTCACCTGAAGTGATGCATGAAAAAATCAGAATTTGTATAAATTGATGTTGTGTTCAAAGTTGTAATGTAATCTAATGTTGAAATTTGCAAAATAGGGCAAAATGTGGCGCCTCCACCAAAATACACATGTGTTAGTTTTTTGGGGGTGTGCAATGTGACTCTCACAGAGGCTCGGTGCATCCAGTTGTGTTACTCCTACTACGCTGGTGCCAATCCATATCCACATTGCGACCATTTTCCTGCAACTGAAGATTTATATTGTTATTGCGAACACGATTGCTCGTCGGGAAAAATATAATGCAATTGTAATATTTTATTAAATAAGTGATTAATTAATATATAATGCCATATATACATGTAATTTTGAAGGGACACACAGTAAATAATTAATGTGACTTTTCCCTTTTGCCTTTGCTGACACTTCTATAATGGGATCTCGAGTAATTTGATGAGGTTGAAATATTCTTATAGTTAAGCATACACTTATTCCGATAAAAAAATTTCTAGTGAGGGTCTTTTTAATTGGGTTCAGCTGAAGAGATATTTAACTATGAGGTCCGACATTTGAATTCTATAGAATTAATTATCATTATGTTATCAACTCGAATATATTATGAATTATAAATCATATGATTAGGGGTGACTACACCTCGATTAACCGACCATTTTTCAATAAAAAATAAATTGATCATACCATTTTTTGTCGATTCGATTAATCGCTAAAAATGAAGAATAAAAAAATTGTTATATCGATTAACCATAACAAGAATAATTATAATATTTATATAAAAAACACAATTTAAAAAATATAAACAACATTCCAAACATAAAATAATCAAAAGTTATAATTTCACACAAATGATCTTAAAAGATAACCTTCTAATCCTCTTAAACTAACAACCAAATCCTCTTCAATTATTTATTGACCTATTGCTAATGATTATTGCTCAAAAGCGGGTGATTTTTTCTAAAGAAAAGCAAAAACATATAATACAAAACAAACCAAAACAAAAATAAAAATTCATAGCAAATGATAACTAAGTATAATTAAAACTCTAGTAGAAACAAATTTACACAAGTCAATCAATTATATTTCATAAACAATTATATTTTTATAATTATTTATGGGAGTTAACCGCGGTTTTTTGTAATTAAAAACCGCAACTGAATCGGCAACCTCGGTTTTTTTATAATTTGAAAAATAATCTAACTGGACGGTTTGGTTAACCATATTTTCGGTACGATCTTTGTATGATTTGTAGGTTGGTTCGAGTTTTTGGTCTTTTTTGCTCAAAGCCCCACTCGACAACTTCTCACAAGGTTTGAGAACGTATTGTGCCATAAACACCGCCCAAACTGAACCGAATCAATAAACCAATTTTTTCTTAAAGTTAAAATCGATTCGAACAAAATTACCTGAAAATGCTGAACCTGAAAAACCGAAATCCGAACTATGAAAACTGGTTCGAACTAAAAAAATCGAAATTTCATAAAAATATCCAAAACAAACAAAAAAAAATGAAAATTTAAAAATACAAAAAATATATGTATGTATATATATATATATGTGTGTGTGTGTGTGTGTGTGTAAAATTATACATATATTTAGTTATTATTATATTTTATATATAATATTAAATATAAATTCGATTTTTTGATTATTTTTTTTCGGTTTATAGTATATTCGAATCGAACCGGAAAATTGAAATTTACCGAAAATCAAAACCGAACCAAAATCCGAAAAAAAATCAAACCAAATTTTAAATTTCAGTTTGGTTCGGTTCGAATATTCGGATTTTGGGTATTTTGCCCACCCCTATCGCACACTCCTGACTCCTCCATACAAAGCTGCCACAATTTATCAAATTGGAATTGATCTTCAACGCTGTCGTTTTTGGCGACAATCATCAAGCATGTTATGTCGAGTAGACGTAGATCTCAATTCCGACATTGATTTGCGATAGATAACGGTTGATATAGTCGACGGCGAGGCAGGTCAATGCAGTAGGCACGCGATCTCGAATCGATATGCAATGGCAGCATCGACTGCGGTTTCTCCTTCTCGAGTAGACCTTTTTCAAATTTTAATTATAACTTTAGAATTTTAATTATATTATTTTTAGTTATATTTTTAAACAAGAAAAGAATTCAATTTAATTATAATATATATGAAATTCTATTTCATTTTTTGAGTTTTTTTCGATTTTTAATTATATAATTTTAGAATTATAATTTTTTTAATGAAATTCGCATTTTCATTTATATAGAAAAATAAGTCTGATTAGAATATAAAAAAAATTAAGAAATAAGAAATGAATTAAAAATTAAAAGATGCGATCTATGAATAGTATCAGGAAATGAATGGTGAAGGGATAAGAATATGAGTGTTATTTCTTGAATAAGAGATGAAATAAAAATAATATTAGGTCCATGAATAATGCAAATCAATGAGAGACTAAAAAAACATCATTGTGAATAGGCTAATCCTAACATCTTTTTATTAACTTTTTTCCCATTAATGATGGGAGTTGACCACAACTTTTTCATCAAAGAGTACAAAAGAAAATTTCTGTTCAATTGTTATTATAGTTTTTAGATTGTTAATTGCTTAATTGACTTAACGAGCAGTGTCTAGCTAGTTTATGTTAATCTCACTATATAGATTTCTCATTTATATAAGAGCGAGAGACATGGATTGAATAATCGAACTATTTGAAAACCCTACTCCACTGCACCACATCTCAACTCAATTACTCGCTTTTACAATGTCTAACAATAGAATTAATAATACAAAAGGATAACTTGGATAATGGACTTCAGAAGCCCTAAATTAATCTTGTGTTCCGACGTTTAGATCTTTGCAAAAAAATAAAAAAGACAATTTTACTGCTAGTCAAATGATTAAAACATCATAAAAATTTGATCTAATTTGCAACAAGAGTGACATGTCAGAATATAATTGGCAATAAGGATAATGTATAGTATGATTTATTGTAACCAATCAATCAGTCAATCCATCATATTAACAGCATCTAAATCACTTGCCTTCTCCCAACATCTTGCTTCATCATCTCCCTTATTGTTTTACCTTTGAGGATTACCTATATCAATAAAAATAACATAGTCTAATATAGTGTTTACTAAAATGAACTGAAACATTGGGATATCCTATGATCCTAGATAATTTCTCTTTTGAGCTAACTACACTTGATTCATATCTCATTGGAAGGTCAGGATTGGAGTAATCCTAATAATGAGAATAAAAATACTTAACAACATATCTTCTCAATCATAAAAAATAAAAATATCTCATTCGAAGGTCAAGATTTATGTCTATTATCTAAAAATATTTTATCTGACTTTTTTGGAATACATTTCGACGATAAAGTGTCTTATGAAACATATACAACAAAATAGAAATATGACAGAACATTAGAACTTAATATACGGTTAGAAACTCCTGCATAAGGATGTATTGTATTATATCATTTTAATAAAAAATAATCATAAAATGTATCAAATACAGTCATCATTTATTTGCTCAAAGGCTTTATTAGTGGCACGTTCTTCATTATATGCATCTGACTAATTGTGTGGAAATATAAGCATTTTAGAAATGAACAAATGTTTGCATACATTAAATGGATGGAGAAGATTGAATAGAATCTACTTTACATTAGAGCAGAATTTATGTGAGAGATTTACAAGAGGAGAAAAGCCTAACAAACTACAACCACATTGCAAACCTATGGTTACTACATCTTTACATTCAAGAATGTAAGATTTCTAACCTCAATATTTCGAGGAGAAATGATCAGCAGAATCTGAAGCGGAGACAATGCCGTCGTCTTCGTCGTTCAGGCCACCATGTTGGTGCAGGTCAGGATAACAGATTTCAGCTCCTCTTTGCTCAGAGAAGTTTCCACCATTACCTGTGTGCAAGTCATGTTTTCTCATTCTATTATCCTCACATTATAGCAAGATCATGTAATTAACGAAATAACATCTAATAATGATACTGAAACAAGATTTTGTAACTGAAAAACAAAAAAGTTATCAAGGTTTAACCGCTTGTACTTGACTTCCAGCTCGAGCAAGCAATTTGTACTGATTTTCGAACATAGAGGCCATATAAACCTGCATAATAAGCTCACATATCAACCATCTCCAACGTAACAAGTCAATCCTTCGAGTGTGAAAGATCTAACAATCACAATAAGCTTCATAATTTTCCATCTTGGATTAATCATTAGATTGAAAAAATGCGGTTGATTAGCCTATATTGTTTTTATTTATCCAAGATATGATCCAAAGTAAATGCCCCCTACAAGGAGAAGTACTATAGTATTAGCACAATAAAGATTTGCAACGAAGGAAAGACAAGAGAGAATCAATAATTCCAAATCTTTTAGAGACAGAAATCAACCAATTCAATAGCTTTTATGACCGACTTGATTAACTTCATCTGAAAAGTAGGTGCCAAACCCGGGCTCAAAAAGTACCGTCCTTTTGACACAGACTGGATTCCGGCAATCTGCCTCAATTCTTTCATCAACAACTCAACCTCGACCCACTACATAGTTTCAGAAAAATGAATTTTGCTTGGTGAAGATGCAACAGGCAGTTAGAAATTGCTAGTGTTATAAAAATTTGAATATAACCTCGGAATTTGCCCGAGCTACTTCGAGGCTACCATCCAAAGTATTCTGATCACCAACCACTGCCTCCAAGGTCTCCATCAGGGGATCCGGCTGCCACGAGAAAATATTAAGGTCATTCTTATCAGTAACAAACTTTCAACTGCAAAGTGCCATTGACAAAGTATAGTAGTTACCATTATTTCCTTTAATGACAAAAATATGCGTTCAAGCAAAAAATCCAATTGATGGACTTTGGCATCGACAATCTGCATTCGAAAGAAGTATGAGCACAAGAAAGGTCAGGTTTCTAGTAGAATGGAAGTCAAGGATCAATACTTAGTCTTTTACACGACATACCTGACCAACTTTGAAGTACGATGCAGGATCCAAGGTGGCATCCCAAGAAACTTCTGTCTGGTGAATAAGCGCAGAAACCCCTTCAACCTAGGTAAAGATATCCATCAATTATAAATATCCATAACGTGTAATAGACCCTTTCACTGTTTCAGCCTCTAATCATTTCGAAACTGCAAAGTGATATAGATCGCGCTCAGATGGGCCGTCTGCGCGCAAATGTGCGCGCGGGGTCCGCCTAGGCTGTGCAGGAAGCAGCGTATAGTAGTTAGGAGTCTTTTACCTTTAAGAGTCTATTGTTTAGTAAGAGTCTCATGTTTATCTTATTGAGATAAACATGTTTATCTTTTGTTCCCTTGTTTATATTAATGTTAATCGAATCTATGTTCGAATAAAAGTCTTGTGTCTAAGGCTATATATTACCCCCTTGAGGCTAGAGAGGGAGGTGTCAATGACCAAAGGTATGTTTAAGGATCAAGCTTAGGTATTTAGCTTGAGGGCCTCGCACGTGGAGTTACTTTGTTCTCGTTTTTCAGTTAACTATTTCATTCCCATTTATTTGTGCATTTTCCATTCCCATAGCATATTCCAGGCCCATATTCTCGTTACTTTACCGTACTTAGCATCTGCCGGCTTTACTCCATATCAATTTAGTGCGGTAAACGTGTATTCATCATAGTGAATACCCGAAACGTGGAGACTCGAAGCATAGAATCACACCTCGACGGATTGCAGAAGGCAGCAGAAATTATTCATGCCTTTAAGGCAGAGACAAATTAGGCAATGACACACACTGGACACACGCACACACGACACACAAAAACACACACAACACACACGGCACACAAAATTACACACACAATAAACACACAACACACACGACAACATCGCACAGACAATACACAATGCACAGACACATAACACACAGAACAAACACACACGACACACACACACATACACAACACATACACTTGCACATACAACTCAAAATATATTGAAAAATAATATAAAATTACATAATATATATATATATATATATATAAAATTATTATACAATTAAAAGTCAATTCCAAATCTTATTTACTTTTTAACTTACCAAATAAAAGATTTGGAATTGAATTAGAATTTCATAATTTCAAATTCAATTTCATATCATTACAATTCCAAATCAATTCCAAATCCATTTTACCAAATGCACCCTAAATGAATTTCTTACGTATCAAATTTATTTACTCTCAAAGGAAAATGTAATTAAACATAATTACACAGCTGAATTTCAAATATGATTTAGATTTATTTAATTTTTAATAATGTTTGTGTACGAATTTTTATATCACGCTTGAAGATATGAGTTTATCACATGGGAGGAAAGATATTAGTATTTGAGTTTTTATTGATTTATTTTATATCATTTTTATATAATTTAGTTGGTAGAAGATATTTTGCCTTCAAATTTTGGCTATAATTGAATGAAGCATATTTCTTTTGATGGCACATAAGATACATGTGATAAATATTAATATAACTATCATTTCATATTCACTGTTATTGGATATTTATTATTTCCTTTGTCTATAAAAAAGTGTGATGTGAAGAGAGGGGCTTTGGTTTTAAAAAAAAATTGAGAAATGTATTTCAAGTGTTGAAAGGGTTCCATAAGGGGTAGTTGATCCACTTAAAAGTGAAAAATGAGGGATGATTTTTTTATTTTTTAAAAAAATGAATGTGAATGAGGGTAAAAATTAAATAGATATGTCCTAAAATGAAACATCACACTCTTTGTAGACATACGAAATAGTAATAAAATCACACTTTTCGTGAATGTAGGAGGGAGTATTATAAATTAAACTTGTCTTGTCGGATGAATGATGAAATTAGTTGTGGGTTTGTTAAAAAGGGAGACTGTCGTAACTAGCTACGTAAAAATAAAATAGAAAATGTTCAAAATTAGAAAGAAAGAAAGAAAATAAAAAGTTCCGAAGGACTACCGACATATATAGGAGTGATACACTTTTAGACAATTACCAGCGTATTTCTATGTATTACTTACTATTTTTTTAGATGGTAAAAATCTTTTTTTTTTGTAGTGTCTACGGTTGATGCATCTTCCTTATTGGATGAGTGCTTCACTGGGTTCCAATCCCATGAGGAGCAACAACTTCACTTAATTTCATTTTTTTTACATATAATTAATTTAACTATAAATGTAGTGACTTTTTATATTCAGTGCAATGTTTTTAGTACCAATGATAAAAAATAATTTTCACGTTAACTCTTATGTCAAATACAAAGTGCATAATATTACACAAAAAATGTTTGGGTTGATTATCTAATTTCACATTACAAAAAAAATCACATTTTAGAGATGGAAATTTCGATCGGTAAATCAAACAAATCTGTCACTAAAGCTAATGAGCAACGGACCAACAACTGACTCATTTCGAAGTTAAGTTCATCATCGCTAAAAAGTTTAGCAACGGAAATTTGTGCCCGTCATAAGGTTTGCGGCGGAGAGTCTGTCTCTAACTTTTTTCTTAAATTTTATTGTTTTAGCTATGGAAAGTTCCATCACTAATATTTTTTCTATTTCTTAATTTTTTTTTTAAAATGACTAAAAACAAAAGATATATATAAATAGCAATTGACAAAACAAAATGAATATACATTAATAAACTCCAGAAGTCACAAATTTTATTAATAATACTTAACCATTTTATTGTCAAACAAATATATACAAAGCACTTCGAATGAAGAACATGCCAAAAATCGATTCAACATTTTTTCAATTCAAACTCCACAAAAAAGTGAGATTGTGAAGAAAAAAAAAAGCTAGCAAAATGCAATAATGATAACTAGAAATATATAGCTTATCTACCACTGTATCTTTCTCTCTTCTCTCTTCATTGCGTCTACAGTTTTGCCAAGTATTCTATAAATAATAGTGATGATAAATGAGAATATATTTCAAAGAAAAATAGATCAAAATGAGAGGTGAATTAAAGAGTGAGATAAGAACATAACATGGAGTTGAAAGAACATGAGGCAAACAACGAATATGGAGAAGCCGGTGCACGACGGATCTGGATAAAAGACGAGGGATTTGGAAAGTAGATGGCGGATTTGGAGAAAAGACGGCAAATCTGAAGAAAGTTGGCGGTGGATCTGGAGAGGAGAACTTGGGCTGATTAGGATTTAGTTTGGGAAAAACACGGAAATGACAAAAGAGAAGAACAAATCCAAATTTATGAAAATTCTACGAACGGAACATTCCGTAGATTAAGTTTAAAAAATAAAAATAGATTCTAAAATTAGAAAAATCAAATCTAGCTATGGAATATTCCGTCCCAAGTCTAATAACTAAATAAACTTAAAAATGTTGATTGTTTTGCGATGGAATAGAGCCGTTGCAAGATATATAATTAAATTAAATTATTATTTTTTTAAAATTTTGTAACGTTCATCCGTCGCAAACTAATAAATTTAATCAAATGATATATATATATATTTTTATCTTGCGACGGATATTCCAGTTCTAAGTCCGTCACAAAAAAATATGTTGTAAATTCAATCGCAACTACTTTAGAATGGCCACTATCCTAAAATCATCGTAAGTTTGGTCATAAATTTGCAAAGGGCGCTTGTTTCATAGCAAATCCGTCACTAAATTTGATTTTTTATAGTGCCTAATTCTATTAATTTTATTACTCTTATCTATCTTATTCACCAAACCAAACGTCTCCTTAAAAACAAGATTTATTTCTTAATTAAAACTATCTTTTCACAAAATATACAAAATTTCTTTTGAAAATGTGGTGAACAAACAAGACTGAAAATCTAATCACGGAGAAGAAAATGTGCAAGCTTTTAATTAGATTCAAATGTATGAGGTGAAAATAGCTTAAAAGCCCTTATATCCACCGGTTAATATAGATGCCAAAATACTTGGAATTGTTTCATATTTTGCTGCAGAAAAATAGCTCTTCCAACCCACGCCCTTAATAGTAGGTCCAATTCAGCAGCACCATTATTTGCGGTCTTCAAATTTCAGCCTATAACTCACCTTTAAAAATTGCTTAAAATGCTAATTTCCTAAAATCCAAATAATTCATGTAGAATTTGTTTCGTCCAAGAAAAAGAGAAGATAAGAAAAAGAAGAAGAAGAAGAAGAAGAAAAGTAAAAATAAGAATAAGAGAAGTAACTGAGGTCCAAAGAAAAGAAGGAAATGTCGTCGTCTTACTATGGCACGACGCAGAAATGCCATGCTTGCGAAAAAGTTGTGCATTTTGCAGAAATGTTTTCCGCTGATGGAATTCCCTATCACAAGAATTGCTTCAAATGCAACCATTGCAACGGACGTCTCGCCGTATGTATTCTTTTCATTTTCGATATTTTCAAAACTAATTAGTTTCTAATCACACTTTCCCTTTGATTTTCATTTGGAAATTTATCTTTCAATTTTTTATGTAGTTTCCTGAATTATATTATATATGCATAATGCATGTGTATTCCAATATGTATATCATATATGTATGTTTTATGGGAAGGGGAAATTCCCTATTATTATTATCTCTATATTATTATTCCTCTCTTTTTAGTAATAACTTTCAGAAATTAACATCATCGAACTCATAATAATGATAGATAAGCAACTACTCTACTGTGGATGGGAAACTCTACTGCAAGCCTCATTTTGAACAACTCTTCAGAGAAACAGGCAGCTTCACTACTAAGAAGTTTCAATCAAGCTTAAGTCTCTTTCCAAACCTTACATATTTATTTATTTCATTCAATTTTCATACTTTGTCAGAATTAGTAATTCTTACAGTATATTTTCTTTCATTTCTGATCAGGTGGCAAATATGCAGAACTGGAAAACAACCACGCCCCCCCCCCCCCCCCCCCCCCCCAAAAAAAAAAAAAGAGGATCCGACCTACGTTTACTTTTATTTAAAGAAAATTAAATTGGATGAGAAAATTATTGTTGTTGAAAATTGAGAGTTATAAAAGTTTGTTGATATATACAGAGCAGGACTCCTAGTAAAGTGTCAACCATGTTCTCTGGCACTGTAGATAAGTGTGCAGTCTGTAAAAAAACTGTCTACCCACTCGAGAAGGTATGTTACCTTGCCATAATCTCTTATTTCTTCAACTCTTTTTATTTTCTTTTTACTACTTATTTTCATTATATTTCAAAATTAGGGCAAATCACAATACCGTGTGTTTTCCTCAGATAGGAGTGGATCCAATATATACGTTAATACATAACACACACACATACATATATTTAATTAAAGAATTGATTGATATGTTTTCTCCCACGAAATTAAGATTCAATTCCCATATATCAATTTCATATTCTTCTAAAAAAACCTATAAACTATTTTTCTAATATTTAAAATGGCACTTAAAATATGTCACGTTTCACTTGTTCTTTTCTCCACTATATAGTTCACGATTTTCTCCTTGCCTCCTGCATGGATGGTCAAGTGTATAAGCATCTCTTATATTTATAGCAAAACTAGATAGTTGATGAGAAAATAAAGAAGAAAAAGTGACATAGAGAAGTGCAGGTGACGGTGGAGGGAGAATTCTTCCACAAGCAATGCTTTAGGTGCGCTCATGGAGGTTGCAACCTGACGACGTCGTCCTACGCGGCCCTCGACGGCATCCTCTACTGCAAGCCTCACTTTGCTCAGCTCTTCAAGGAGAAGGGCAGCTACTCCCATCTCACCAAGACTACTTCTCTCAAGAAAAACGCTCTCCCCGTAGATCTCGATTTGGGCGACCCGCCCGCCGACAAAGAACCCGACGCCCCGGCTGAGCCTGCCGCAGAAGAAGAGACATAGACACTAGTACCTATATATTTTCTTCAAAACTGTCTCACTTTTTTCTGCATACAGTGACACAAGTACAAGTTATGTTAGTTTTCGTAGCATATATAAATGAGTGTTGTGGTTGTCTTTTTATATGTAGAATTAACTAATTTGGATTCAGAGCATGTATTTTTGCTTATTTGTTTAATATATGGATTTTCTACCGCATATTTTTGCACTAAAATCAGCTATTATTTTAGGTTTGCATAGATTTTCAGCCTGATTTTGCCTTCCTCGAAAATTCTATGAGCACAGATTAATGAGTACTTGAATAGTGTAGCAGCGCCACATGCAATAATTTGTAGTTATAAATAAATTAAATTAAATGCTTTTTACAAATTAAAAAAATATTATTATTTGCTTTAAATGTCACAATCAGTTTTCAATTAAAACGTGATTTTGTGATTATCTTAATAAAACACCACATTTCGCAACTTTTGAGATTACAACATGCTTAATTATTTTTTCGACAACTTTTGGTCCTACGCCGATAATATTTCCTCGTATTCGATCTCTCTGACGTCTTAAACAAATCGATATTTAACTATTGTTTAATTGGCTATGCAAATACGTCATTTATTTATTTATTGGTTAAATAGAATCCTAAAGGCCGCATTATAATTCACAATGTATTCAAATCCCAGATTTTTGATCTTATATATTAATTACCACTAAGCCAACAGACATAATACTACATTTATATATGGGTTAAAATTCGTACAAAATTCGATTCATATCAAATTACCAGCCAAGAATGTAAAATCAATCAACTTCCTAATTTTTGTCGGGGCAACAATCGCTCCGAAATGTGGAGCATATTATATAGTTTAAAGCTTTTTACCTCACAGAATTCTACATCCAGAATTTAATATTAATTAGTGGACGACATCGAGGGAGAGAAGCTCTCTTAATTCTCCAATTAAAAGAATTGGTCCAAAAGTGAATTACGACATCGAGGCGCTTCTTTTTCACTTTTCTTCCCTCTCCATTCATCTTCTTGTTGAAATTGGCATAAAAATAATCCTACATCGGTGG
The DNA here is from genome assembly GCA_034509125.1 of Monilaria moniliformis. Taxonomy (NCBI): domain Eukaryota; kingdom Viridiplantae; phylum Streptophyta; class Magnoliopsida; order Caryophyllales; family Aizoaceae; genus Monilaria; species Monilaria moniliformis. The sequence goes on from JAYDZE010082611.1 coordinate 20,769, forward strand.
GTTTTAATTAATTGGGGGAGTTTGCTTCTATATAAGAAACTCTCCCCTATAGTTAGATAAATATAATTAAATCCTCAACTTTGTAATCTTCTCCCCTTAAATATAAACGGACCTGCAGCGGGTGCTCAAAGACGTAGGCACATTTGCCGAACTTCGTTATCAAAGTTTACGGTGTGCTCTTTCCTTATTTGGGTTTTCTTTTCAGTTGTGTTATTGTACTCAATATTAGTTGTCGGGGTTTGTAGTGCTTTGTTCGATTCATTTGGGTGTATTGTATTACTCTGCTTTAGTTGAGATAAATACACTGTGCTAGTAAATTCTGTCTAGGAGTCTGGGTTTTAAATAGGACCGCTCGCGACCCCTCTAGTCTCTCATCTCTCCTGGGAATTTACTAGGAATGGTAATTTTGTCAATGAAACTATTGTAGTCATCCTGGGAATTAATGAATCGGTTCATTTCACCTTTAGAGAGAATTTTACCCCGTTTTTCCGAACACTTCTCCCCCCATTTCTCTCTCTCTCCATCTGCATCCACTTCATCAAACATCTGCAAGCATTCACCAGACGAGCCCTGAAATTATTTTTGCCTAACAGTTTCGATTTGGGGACTACTACTGGATCCTAAATATAGGAATATCAGCTTGCATCAACTGGATATAAAATAGGAATATCAACTGCATCAATTTCTACTGTTTGAGAACTATATTGACGTCTGAGACTAGCTGCTCTAGCAAGGGTCCATCTCCTAAGCTCTCTTTCTATTTCTTTAAGTTTATCTTTGACAAAATTGATCTTCTCATGAGTAATCTCATTATTACTAATTAATTAACCGTGATGCGCTCCGGCATGACTAATCTCATCATTACTAATTAAGTTTTTTTCTTGTAACTTACAAGCTAGAGTAGCGATCAATGAAGGATAGAAACTCCTAGGGCTGCTTATACGGTTACCACCGATAATCGAACCGGAACCGGCCGGTTATCGGTTACCCGATAACCGCATAAGCAGTAATCGGTTCGGTTCCGGTGTGGGGATTTGCTAGATTTCGGTTATCGGTTATAACCGGCCGGTTACCGGTTATAACCGATAACCGAAAAATAACCAAATTGGAAGACCAGTTTTTTTAATTATATACGTGTAAGTACACGATTCCAATTACTGAATTACTTACCCTAGAGCTCGCCGCCTCTCCTTCCTCCCTTCCCACTTCTCTTCCCTCCCTTCCCACTCTCTCAGCAGTCAGCGGCGCCGTTGCGCTTCTTTTCCCACTCGCCCTCACCGCCGCAGCCCGCAGCGTTTCTCCCTCGCGCTCACTGTCGCAGCGCTTCTCCCTCGTCGATGCCCACTCCCCAGCCCGCAGCCCCGCACCAGTGCCCACCGCCTTCAGCCGCAGCCCCGCACCAGTGCCCACCGCCTTCAGCCGCAGCCTCTCCAGTCTCCAGACTCTCCACTCTCCAGTCTCAAATGTTGGCGAATTTCTGTGAATTTCTCAAGATGCATTTTTTACTATTCCATCGTTTTTTAATTCATAAACGTGTTGTGCTGCACTGCTGTCTGCTGCTGTGATTAATTTTTGCTGGGATTAATTTTTCTGTCTGCTCCTGTAATTTGATAATCTCTGTCTGCTCCTGTAATTTTCTGTCTGCTTCAATTCACAAACGTGTGCTGCAGCCATTTATTAATGATTAGTTTTCTTTCTGAGTTCAATTTACAGAAATTCGCCAACCTTTGTTATGCTTAATCTCTTGTAATTTCTGTGCTGCTGTAATGAATCTAATGATTAGTTATGCTTATGTATAAACCTTGTAGTTAAACTCAAATAAATGCTGATTCGGAATCCCACCTGATATCTATGGATGTGTATAAAATTAATATCATGTTTGCTTAAATATATTATATTATGATAAGAGGGAGAAATTAATAGATTAATATATAGCATAATTATCTTATGTGATACGTATATTCCTTAAACATGTACAATTGTACTTATATAATAATTAAGATTCTCATAATTTAGTATGAAATTTGTTAACAAAATTCAACTTCTGAAAAAGGGATATACGTATAAATAAATAAGTGCATGTGGGTAAAATAGTCCTAAAAGAACTTCTCATGTTAAACCATTTATATATATTAATACAATTAATATAATAATTCATTATACTAATCTCACATATGTCGTCGCGTAGTCGCAGCGTTGAGGATGGGCAATGTTGTGTACGAGATCAGTATATGTATATACAATTAGATGTTGAACCACTCGCCAAATAGATAATACCTTGATAACTTAAAATAATTAGCACTCTATTGTTCAACTGTGCAGTTGAATGTTCCTAGGCACCGCCCAAAATGAACTTAGATTTCGATGGAGATTCAGATTATGTTTGTCTTCAACTTTGAGGCCAGCATTGCATTAATATAAGCATCATATCCAAAGTCGTCTAAATTCTAATAATCATAATTGATAATCAGCCGTTAATTCCGTAAGTCATCTTTTTGAATCGTAATATTATATATCAATATTATAGAGATACCTTGTTCGTAAATTGTATTTCATTTTATGAAAATAAATCTATATATTTGGGGAGGGAAAAGATAAATGTACATAATTGTACATATATAATATTTTAAAATTTTAAATTGAACGAAATCAATTTTATTTAAATTAATTTTATTACTAATTATATTATTATTTTTTATTAAATTGCCCCTATTATACTTTCAAAAATATGATTCAAAATTAGTTTGATAGATCTTTCAAATAAAGCTACAAAATTGATTTTGAGATAAATATGTAGATTTCCAACGGAAAAGTTATTCTTTTTCTAAATCTGCAGGTATCTAATTTGAAAAAGTTAACTTTTTTCTTAAATTATTGTAGAATGATAAATACATAATATATTAATTTATTTTAAATTTAATAATATTTATAATCTGATTTAAATATAAAATATCTAAAAACAGTTCATTATATATGCGCAACTTATGTACATTTATCACAACTCATTTGGAAAATCTAAAAAAATAATATAAACTTATATAATTGGAAACGGAGTTGAATCTTTAATTAACGTTATATGTTATAATATCTAAATGTGAGGTCCAAAATTGGCCCATCGAGTTTGTAGCAAAGTTGAAGCATAGTACACGTGGCGAGACGAGCGTCGGAGTTGTATTGTATATAAATGGAACAAGCCGCAGGATAAAAATATTAGCAATGTCGGCAACACTGTGTTGGCCCAAATGTAGGCCCCACATAGACAAAGCCAAAATAGAATCAATACCCGATGCCTTTGATGCTTTTCACTCGTCTCACGGTCACGGAAAGCTCGACAATAGCTTTATTCTCACAAAAAATAAAGATAAAATAAATAAATATATGTCCATTTACAATTGGTATATGGTTGTCCAATTGCATGGATTGATTATAGACACTTGTTGTCGAGGGATTAGATCCCCTATCATCATTCATACCACTGCGTCCGTTCTAATCTTTGATCTCGCAAATTTGGGATAATGTTTAATCTTTGTACTAGTATTTAATTGCTAGTCCTAGAACGCAATCTACCTACTTTTGATGATATATTATTGTGTTATACTTCATTCATTCATGAAAAATAATCTGAATAATCTGATTTGTGTACGGTACGAATTTTAATGCACAATTGGTAAAGTACGAGAGAGGAAGTAAAGTGTTTGAAAGAAAAAAATGATTGATAAAATAAGAGAGAGATAAAAAAAATAGTATATTCTAGTGATATAAATTATAAATAGATGATGTTTAGATGCATGAGAAATTTTAATAAATAAAATAAGATTATTTTTAGTAAACGGATCAAAATGAAAAAATAGAACTATTTTTCGTGGACATATCAAGTGTAAAAATTAGGAAGGCCGTCTAATGGTTCTATTGAGAATATTATCAAATCTCGACCTGTATTAAACAAGCCCTTCACTAGTCAGGCCAAGGGGAAGATATTTTTATTTAATTTTCTGAATATCGTGGCATGGCGTCGCACCGACTATTTATGCCGCGTACATGCCCATGGCCCGGGCCCCACTAACCTAATCCAAATAAGTCTATAAAAAGCCCAGCCCTATTTCAGTT